>CP092871.1:85767683-85886181 GCA_030710605.1 Cordylochernes scorpioides | reverse complement strand
TTAATGAAACTTTGCGTTGTTGTTGATAATCTAATACAGAATATAGACAGGAATTATGGAAGATACAAATAGGTGAATTTAATATGCAAAACAGGATGAAATGACATTCTATGATAGTTGTACTACATAATGACACACAATGAAAGTACTAAGTTTGTAAGGATTGGTTTGATAGAATATAATATAGAATATAGACAGGAATTATAGAAGATATACAAGGAGGTAAATTTAATATGCAAAACAGGATGAAATGACATTCTATGATAGCTGTACTACATTATAACAATGACAGTACTAAGATATGACGGATTGGTTTGATAGAATCTAATATACGAATGGTCTGGAATTATAGAAGATACAAAGAGGTGAATTGTGCAGAACAGGATGAAATGACATTCAATGAGGACTGTACTACATAATGACAATGACAGTACTAAGATATGACGGATTGGTTTGATAGAATCTAATATACGAATGGTCAGGAATTATAGAAGATACAAAGAGGTGAATTGTGCAGAACAGGATGAAATGACATTCAATGATAGCTGTACTACATAATGACAATGACAGTACTAAGATATGACGGATTGGTTTGATAGAATCTAATATAGCATATGGTCTGGAATTATAGAAGATACAAAGAGGTGAATTTTGCAGAACAGAATGAAATGACATTCTATGATAGCCGTACTACATAATGATAATGACAGTAATGATTGTAATAAATGGTTTGATAGAATCTAATATACGAATGGTCTGGAATTATAAAAGATACAAAGAGGTGAATTTAATTTGCGAAACAGTATGAAATAACATTCTATGATAGCTGTAATACATAATGAGATACATACAGTAATAAGATTGTAAGGATTGGTTTGATAAAATCTAATATTAAATGGTCTCTGTGTGTGTGTGCGGAATTATAAAAGATACAAAGAGATAAATTTAATGTGAAAAACAAGATGAATATGACAATGATAGTACTAAGATTGTGAGAATTAGCTTGATATAATCTAGCATATGGTCTGATATTATAGAAGATACAAAGAGGTAAATTTTGCAGAACAGGATGTAAAAGACATTATAGGATAACAATATAATAGTACTGATATTGAATTCTTACCTCTGCGGAGATCTGCCTTGTCACACTTGCTTTCCACAACATGCTGGAATCCTTCAGCAAGAGAATCAAGAGCTCTGCGAGTGCTGCCTTCAAGACATTCAGATGAGAAGTTACGAGCGCAGCCAATTCCGCGACGTTTCACTCTATCACAACACACAGAGCATACTGTCTCTCGATCATTTAAATACATTTTTGACTTTAACACATAAAAAGTATTTTTAAACATTTCCATAAAAATTAACATCTTTTTAATATTTATTTTATTACAATTTAAAGCGCTATGTCCCCCTAGGGACACTTACGCTGTCATACATGTATGTCTTTACATTTGTCTATACATACATATATATACAATACTTTCAGGCCGAGAATGGGATAGTCATATGATGTTAACAATGAGAAAGAGAGAAAAAAGAACTGTGTACAAAAGAAAGAAGTGTCTGGCAATATGTACAATAAGCATAATATAAATTATCAGTTTCTTAAAAGATATTTGTTGCTATATAATTTAAAATATATTTACAAAAGGTATTGAATTTAGTATACATTTATTTACTGGAAATAAAAATACTTGGATCCGTTACTATTAAATTATTTTCGATCCTGTAGTCTTGAAAAACAGGACAATCTAGTAAAAGATGTATTGAGGTTTGTTTCTCATGTCCACAAAAATACTTTTAAAAAATAGACACTTCGGCTAGTTAAAGTTGTATTTTCTCAACCTTTCAACAATAATATTTTGTCTTCGTCAAATATTCATATTACAGCCTGTTGATGGATGTAGATATAAAGAAAATGGTTGCTGTGAGCTTTCATCTCTTCTTAGCCTTTGCCGGTCCCAAGCCCGGATGAAAAAGGAAGAGAGGAAGCAGTAACAAGCTTGCTAAAAACCTGGGCTCAGATGGCCTGGCTGATAGTACCCTGTAAGGGCTCCGAATCCAGGTATACAGGATGAGCAGCGTCTGTACTCCATGTTAGGAGCGACTGTACATGGCGTCTGTTCCTTATGTCAGAGGCGTCCATTTCTTTTAGAGCTAAGTCGGCCTGCCACTGAGTAGTGCTCCCAGTCTTAATGACAAAGGCATTCTACTTCACCCAGTCATGATGGTTGTCAAAAGTCTTAGGCTCTACAAGCTTGATACCCTAATATGAATGATCGTAAAGATAGAGGCTGCCTGGCCGGCATTCATATTTATATAAAAATAGACACTTCGGCCAGTTAGAGTTTTTTATTTTCTCAACGTTTCGATAAAAAAAACTTTTGTCTTCGTCAGGAGAAATAAATAAAAATAAAGCATTTGGCAAGGCGTTAAAAATTGTTCTATTATTTTTAACGCTTTGCCAAATGTTTTATTTTTATTTACTTCTCCTGACGAAGACAAAGGTTTTTTGTCGAAACGTTGAGAAAAAATTTTTAAAAAACTCTAACTGGTTGAAGTGTCTATTTTTATAGTAATATGAATGAGTGGAGATAAGAAAGAAGAAGAAGATTTCTTCTTAGAAATTATATCTGGCAAGAGAGAGATTGAAATTACTTTATTAAATCGTTCATAAAATATTCTGATTTATTCAATAAGGAATCAATGGTTTGGTTTCTTTTCCTATTTCTTTTACTTCCCGAACCTTTGGGCCAACATGACCTTCAACACAGAGATCCAGAAGTACAATCTCTAGCCAACCATAACATGCCTATAAGACTATATATGGTTAAATATACAGTATATGAAGTCTTCTTCTTCTTTCTTATCTCCACACTGGGTGAAGTAGAATGCGTCTGCCTTTGTCATTAAGACTGGGAGAACTACTCAGTGGCAAGCCGACTTAGCTCCAAAAGAAATGACCACCTCTGACATGAGGAACAGACACCATGTGCAGCCGCTCCTAACATGGGAGTACAAACGCTGCTCATCCTGTATCCCTGGAGACCTTACAGGGTACTATCAGCCGGGCCAGCTGAACCCAGGTTTTTTGGTGAGCTTTTTACTGCTCCCCCTCCTCTTTTTTCATCTGGGCTTGGGACCGGCAAAGGCGGAGTTCCTGCACTTTGTGCTGTACTACTGTGCAAATTCTTATAAAGCACGCCTCACCCGACGATGATTCCCTGGCCACCCATCCCCAGGCCCCTCCAACAGTACAATGTACATAGTACTTTGTATATATTCTGTTTTATGCGGCCATTGGGGCTCAAAAATCATCCATTCTGGTTAGCAGCCCCGTAAATAAATATTCCAGGTTTTTTTTTTAGTGAGTTTGTTACTGTTCCCCCTCCTCCTTTTTTCATCTGGGCTTGGGACCGGCAAAGGCGAAGTTGTATATGAAGTAAATATGAATGAATAAGGATAAATACTGATTATATATAAGAGAAAGAGATTCCTTCTATTGTAATTTGGTGTCAGTTTTATTTGCTTGTTGATTGGATGTAGGATTAGTTCTCTTTGATCGAAGCTCTCTCTCGCTAACGTCTGTATGTGAAGACATTGGTGTGGTATTCTGAGGTTATACTTCACGGTAGAGATTGGTACTGTACTCACTGACACTGTTGATCCAGCTCCTCCTCTGTTGTGGGTGTGGCCAAAGACACATTCCTGGTGTAGGAAAACAACATCACTCCAATACGGTCCAGTCGCTCATCACTGCAACCTTGCTCGTGTTCAGCCAAAGAACCTGAAACAGACAGGGAAACTTTGTAGGCCGAGTCTTGGTAGTATAGAAGTAGTCAAAGAGAGAAATATAGCTTTTTGGTCGTTGAGGTACAGCCTGCACCACGCTGACGAGAGCCAACAGCCCGAAACGCGTTCGGAATTGACTTTTTTTCTTTATTTAAGAAATGGAAGCATTAGAGGCACGAATGCTTCATTTAAACATAAAACACACTTTATCAAGAAAATGGGTTGGCCAAATATCAGGGAACAGGTTAAATCAACGTTTAATTAAAATTTGTTCCACTAGATGGCGCTCTGCCATCAAAAAAAAGCTCTTGTGATCGGTCAGGATATGCCTATTTTGTTTTTAATATATATAAGTTGAAAATATATAGGTCGAAGGTGTGAGAGATTTTATAGAATAGCCCTTGGTTTCAAAGAAGGAAATATATATAAATAGAATTAGAAATATCTAGATAGAATGAACGGAGTCTATATATATATGTTGTAAAAATAATGAGATTTCTGTTGATATTTGATTATCTTGAGGATTATGCTATGTTAATGCAGTCGTGGTTAAAATTCTTGAAAGTATAAATAATAAAAATAATAACGATTGGAAATAGCTTTAATTGAGCTTATTAAAAATATATATAAACATAATTTTAAATAAAGTACTGCCTGACTTAAGGCGAGTAGAACAAGGAAAACAAAAGATTATTTACATAATTACATATGGTTTGAGCCGGCCATCGGGAAACAACAACAATGAGTTTTTATAGGTGAAGCGTGACCTCTGGCGGTCGATCCGCAAGAGTTTTTTTTTTTTCTATAAATTTTAATTCCAAAATGAACTAATATTTTCTATAACGTATATATATATAAAAAGGTAACTTGGTTTCGAAATAAATAAATATATAAATAAAGGTAAAGATATAGATTGAATTAGTAAGATCTATATAGAATATGGTAAGGATCCTGTAAAGAATTATATAGGTATGGATTGAATGGAAGGGATTTCTGGGTAGAATAGGCAGATTTCAGATAGAATGGAGAGGATATGGGCATAATCGAACTGATTATATATAGAAAATGGACAGAATGGGGGGAAATGGGAAGAATTGGGTGGAGCATATATGTATATATGGAAATCTTGCCGGGAGGAAATTTATCTATTAAAGCACCGGACACCTCTCCCGTCAAAATAAACGTCAAAACTAGACGCCATCTATTGACCGTCGCCGCAAACTAGCGAACTCAGGTCGGTGACAAAACCACAACACCAGCTTTTTCAAACTGAGAAACGTCCACCTAGAGACCATGGTTTCGAGCTAATGAACCTAGTCAGTCTAGGGCGGACTTTATTCCATGAGATCCACACGGGATCTAATGGAATCTTCACAATCTACCAAATAAGTAGTTAGCTGGTAAAGTGGCTATGACAAAAGTTACTATTTACGGGTTAACACACAAAATTGCAATATACGGGGGCCTACCGTAAGAGTAACTTGAACACAATAAAACCGTACACGCAAAAGTATAACACACACAAAAAAAAGTAAATAATAATTCACAATTAGTTAAATAAAAATAAAAGTACTTATCTTTTATTTCTGCTTATGTAGGGATCGGACCGGGGTCACTCAGGGAATGCGTAGAGAACACCAAGCACGAAAAAAAAAAAAAAAAACGAAGAGAGCACTATAAGTGTCTCTGCACAAGATTTTAAATCACAATACCACCACGCATTCCCTTCAACCCCCTTTATATACAAACATGGCCACATTCGTCCAATTAGAATGCTGGAGAGATCGGTTTACTTATCTGATAAAACAACGTTCTTCGCACTAAAGAAAAAGGATAAGATAAGAGTGCGAATATTTGTCAATATAATTTGACAAAAGGTCTCTTTCCAAAAAAAAAAAAAACCAACCAATCTACCAAACATTCTTATTGTCCCGTAAGGAAAACCTCCCGCTATTCGGGAGGGAAAAGCTCACGGGAGCCATGTTATAAAAATACAAAAAAAAACTAAAGAGAGGAGAAGTAGGCATCCAGGTCGTTCCACACAGGTGCCTTCCATCTTGTTCCTCCCAAAAAGAAAATAACCAAAGATCTGCGCAAACTACGTGAGTTACCATGAGTGATTACCAAGCACACACATATATAATATGCTTTAATAGACAGAGTTTAATGGGGGACTAATAAGCTCTCATCTGGGATCGGCAGGGCGAGGATTTGGTCTCAGAAGATAAGGGCTGAAATGTGCCCTGTCGAACGCCCCATCGACCACTGTAGGTTCGTCATGAGGATCTCCTTTCTCCTGGTCGGGAACAGTCTTGGTCTCTAACGGTGGTGTGGACATCTCTCGGCGGGGAGAGATACGACAGGCACTCCCACCTTCCCGAGCCAAAGGAATCATCCTTCTCCGAGGATAGCACTCGCGTTTAGCAGCTGTGGGCTTTCTATGACGCATGCCCCTGAATGCCTTCATCCTGTCAATATGCACAACTTGTTCATCGTGCAAATTGACTCCGCGCACTCTGAAATTTACTTCAGACACCTTAGCTACCACACGGAAAGGTCCATAGAATTTTGCGGAGAATTTAGAGGACCCCTTGCCCTTAGGAACAGCCAACAATACCAAATCCCCCGTCTCAAAGGTTCTCACAGTCTGCGTTTTATACTTCTTGACTCGTTCATCATAGTTTTCAGACAGGAATTTCCTAACAGTTTCCCTGGCATCTTGCATTTCCTTCAATCTCTCCGCCAAGGATGGCTTTCTGAATTCGCTCACATCTTTATCGCTAACTTCATGATTGACTGCGTCGTAACCAAAGAGCATGTAGTGGGGGCTCTCACCTAACGCTGAGTGCACGGCATTATTGTACGCAGCAACCGCCGCACCGAGGTTGTCTTCCCAATTCCTGCTATTGGCATAGTGACGCAGAATGGAACAAATGGTGCCATTAACTCTTTCAACGATCGAATTGCAGGTAGGACGATAAGAAGTTGTGGATAACTTTTTAATACTATATAATTTACATATCTCTCTGAAAAGGTCTGACTCGAATGCAGCTCCACGGTCAGATAAAATTTCTTTGCACGTTCCATATCTGTTCACTATCTTATTGACAAACTCGAGCCCAGCAGTCTCTGCGGTACAATCCCTGACGGGGATAACCTCAGCGTACCTGGTAAAAGCATCAATGAACACGAGCAGGTATCTATTCCTGTTCCTAGACAAGGTAAGAGGACCCACGAAGTCTACGCATAACCTTTCGAAAGGGTAGTTAGCGGGTTGAATGGGCATATTAGGAGCTTTCTTAAGCCTACCATTGTTCTCGGCACACACTGGGCATGTCTTCACGTACCTACGTACATCAGACATGGCCCCCTTCCAATAGTAATTGCTTAAGACCGCGTAAAGTGTTTTCTCTACTGAGAGGTGCCCTCCTATGGGACTGTCATGGCACCTTTCCAGAATGGTATCGCGGAGAACTGGAGGTATTACGATTTGCTTCACCATCCTTCCCTTACGAGTGGGTCTACTGTCTGGACTGACCTTGACGAGATATCGGGTGGACTTGCTTATAAAATACGTGCCATCACCCTCTTCTACCTCACTATCAGTGCTCAGAGCCCTCTTGTAGATGTTTTTCCATACAGGGCAGTTCAGCATGGACTTCTCATAGTTGGGAATGGTAGTCACCCCTCCATAGACATCGACCACAGCAACCTCAGTATTATAGGTGTCGCGGGACAGCCAGTCAGCCATCGCATTCTCCTTCCCTTTTACATGGAAAAATGTTAATTCCCTGTCCTGTAGCATCAAGGCCCATTTCATGAGCCTACGATTTTTATTCTCTAGTGACTTAAGATATTGCAATGGTTTGTGATCACAGTATATCTCCACCTGCTGACCATAGATGTAGTAGTCAAACTGTTCCATTGCCATAATAATAGCCAAACACTCCTTTTCTATTGTGCTGTAGTTTAACTCGGCACCTCTGAACTTATGGCTGTAGAAACTAATAGGCTGCGGAGTGCCGTTCTTCAACTGTGATAACATACCGCCACATCCTATGTCGCTAGCATCAGTGAATATTAGGAACTTTTCCCTGTAGTCAGGATGAATTAGGATGGGTGCAGAGCTAAGACAAGTCTTTAGCTTGTCATACGCACGCTGCGCTGCCTCGTTCCACTCATACCTGGTGCCCTTCTTAGTCAACTCATATAAAGGGGCCGCTATTTCAGAGAAACCAGCAATGAATTTCCTATAGAAACCAACAGCTCCAAGAAAGCGTCTGACGCCTGATACAGTTTTAGGAGGACTCATGTTTTTAATCTTTTCGATGTTGTTCTCCTTAGGATGAATGCCATCCTTGTCCACTCTGTGTCCCAAGAAGGTCACTTCTTCCTGAAAGAGCTGGCATTTGCTCGGCCTCACTTGAAGCCCATATTTTCTAAGCCTGTCCAACACCTCAGTTAAGTCAGCCAGATGCTGCTCCAACGACTCCGAGTATATCAGAACGTCGTCAATAAAACATTGGCAATTCTTGCCCAATAGGCCGCTTAGGATACGATGCATTTCTCTCTGAAATACATTCGAAGATATCTTACAGCCCTGAGGAAGTCTCGACATCTCAAATTTTCCGAAAGGGGTTTGGAAAGCGAAGCATTTCGTTACGTTACTATCCAGCTTCAGCTGATAATACCCACTGGCTAGATCTAAGGTACTAAAATATTTAGCCCCTCCCACAGCTGCCATGGCGGTGTCTATCCGGATCATGGGATAATCTTGATTCCTTAATTTATCGTTGACCTGTCTAAGGTCCAGCACGAATCTCAAGGAACCGTCAGGCTTCTTGACAAGATGTACTGGACTGTTCCAATCAGATCTGGATCTTTTTATGATACCGCTCTCTAAGAACTTGTCTAAAAGTACCTTGTACGGCTCTAACAAACTATAGGGAATAGGATACTGCCGCCTAAAAGTAACGTCATTTATGTCAACGTCAATTTTTATTGGCGGAACCTTAGCTGCTTTTAACGCTGCGACATTTTCCACGAACATATCTGATCTTTGTTGCAGTATGTCGCGGACCAGCTGCTGATGTTTGCCATTAACTTGGCCAATATCTACCAGTTGCCAGTCTTCAGTCGCCGCAGACATTACATTGCATTCCTCCCACACAGGTGGCAGAGGAATGTTTAATCTCCTTATCTCCTTTATACCAAGAATACCGTCGTAGCGCTTATCTTCAAGTGGCATTAACCAGAAACTTATGTCTCCTAGTTCGATACCCTTATCTGTATTTACCCTACAGGTTTTTACCTTTGTCAATGTCTGGACGTGGCCTGTGACTGACACAATTTTAAGATTGTTAATAGCTTCGTCCCAGTCCTCATTCAGAACATTACACCTTTCTGAATCCATTATGCTAACTTGGCTTCCTGTATCGTATAACAGGTGCCAAGTATTGCCGTTTATTGATACTCTAACAATAGGCAGAGTTCCAACAGGATCCCGGTTAGAACGAACATTAACAATCTTAGCAATTGGTCGAATACCAGTGGCTGACTTCTGCCAACTCGAGCAAGCACTGGCCGTTTTGCCCGAGTTTAGTAGTTTAAAGCTCCTTTCTCCTTGCAAAACCTGGCAATATGCCCCATCTTCCCACAGCGGAAACATGTTAATTTATGCCTACCGCCATTTTTAGAAGGACCCGGCTTACTCTCGCTAAGCAGTTTAGTCAGCCTTTCTATTTCTTCCTTAAGGTCGTTAATGCACTTCTCTGACTCGTGCTTTGTCTTGCCTACTACAGCATTGAGCGTATCTAACCTTCCCTTCAGACTGCTAACCTCCTCTATGTCCGCCGCACATGCCCGTTGCTTAAAGTGGCAGCGGTTCTCTACACCATCCTCCATGGCCATAATTCTAACTGCCTCGTCAATACAGCTGACCCCACTACGGACAACAGGTTCCTTATACTTATCAAGAACATTGTCTACGAAAATATCGAACACTAAACTGCTGTCCAGATCGAAATCAATATCTCTCCTTGTGGCCATGAATCTTTCTCTAAACACATTAGGAGTTTCTCCTACACGTTGCTTAAGACCCTCTAATTCTTTTAAACATTCCCTAAATCCGCGCGTTTTTTCAGGAAATAAAATGCCTAATTTCTCTATAATGCTTTCTACACTACTGTCATTTTTTATGCCCATCTCTTCTATGCTAGCCCGAACTCTAGGCGACAAAGCCTCGAACATAAGCAGTGCTTTAACTTCCTTATTCCATTTACCTATGCTAGCTTTCAGCTCTACTTCCCTGATGAAAGCCTTTAGCCCCACTCCATTGAACGTAGAAAGTTTGATAGAATAGTTACTATCCATAATAACAGTAAGAAAGACAAAAAAAAAAAAAACACACAATAATTAATTATATAAAAGATAATAAAAACCTCAAGGCCAAAATTACGGGAATATAGGCCAAGAAACTATCCTGTCGGCTGCGCCAATGACAAAAGTTACTATTTACGGGTTAACACACAAAATTGCAATATACGGGGGCCTACCGTAAGAGTAACTTGAACACAATAAAACCGTACACGCAAAAGTATAACACACACAAAAAAAAGTAAATAATAATTCACAATTAGTTAAATAAAAATAAAAGTACTTATCTTTTATTTCTGCTTATGTAGGGATCGGACCGGGGTCACTCAGGGAATGCGTAGAGAACACCAAGCACGAAAAAAAAAAAAAAAAAACGAAGAGAGCACTATAAGTGTCTCTGCACAAGATTTTAAATCACAATACCACCACGCATTCCCTTCAACCCCCTTTATATACAAACATGGCCACATTCGTCCAATTAGAATGCTGGAGAGATCGGTTTACTTATCTGATAAAACAACGTTCTTCGCACTAAAGAAAAAGGATAAGATAAGAGTGCGAATATTTGTCAATATAATTTGACAGCTAGGCCAAATCTATGGCTAAAATAGGGTTGGAAATCTTGCCGGGAGGCATATAAACAGCCCGAAAGACGTACATGGTTGGCTTTACTTGATATACCAAGAGAGTAGGTTTATCAAATATTGTGGAACAGGTTAAATCAACGTTTAGATATGGCGCTCTGCCATCTAAAATTCTCATGTAAGCGGTGAGAATATGCCTTTATATGTTTATAATAACAACACCTGACCATTTTTTCACGTATATAAATAGAAGAATGATCCGAAAGGGGCAAATACACGAACAGAAAGAGAAATTTATAGATAGAATAGGAAGTATCTAGGTACAATTTGCGAATCTTATATATAAATTAAGAAAAAAGGCATTTTCTGACCGTGCAACTAAAAGTTGCTGATGGCTTACGCCATCTATCGGAATAAATATCAACTAATCGTTGATTTTTAATTATTCCAGAATTAGCCAAATACCCATTCTTGATTAATCAAGAAAAGCTAACCACGTACGCGTTTCGGGCTGTTGGCCCTCATCAGCGTGGTGCAAGCAACGACCAAAAAAGGCTGGTCTTTGGAGCATCTTGAAAACAATGAAACAGGTATTTAGGTCGGAAGGGCATGAAAACGCCAATCAATGTGAAAAATAGTACAAAAGTACTGATACACGTACGTGGTTAGCTTTTCTTGATTAATCAAGAAACGGTATTTGGTCAATTCTGAAATAATTAAAAATAAACGAGAATAGTTGTTATTTATTCCGATAGATGGCGCAAGCCATCAGCAACTTTCAGTTGCACGATCAGGAAATTCCCTTTTTACTTAATTTATCCACCTGATCCAAGTACAAATTCACTTTTGAACTATTTTTCACATTTATAAATAAATATATATATAACTAGACGAATGGCCCGGGCAACGCCCGGGTTTTACCCGAGTGCGTATATATTTTTAAAACGTTTTAATTCAAATACTATTCGTTACAATTATAAATTGGCGCCATGGATGTCACTCTTGTGAAACCTCCCGTTCCAAACTTCATATATTAACTTTATGAACGGAAAAATATGTCCAGGGTAGCCTAGTGGTTATGGCATCTGCCCGGTAAGCGGAAGGTCGTGGGTTCGATTCCCATCCCTTAACACTTTTTTTTATTTTATCCATTCTGACCAAAATCTATCCGTGAACTTCACACAGTGAACTTCACACAGACAGAATAAGGCAATTATATAAGTAGATAAGAAATATTACATATTTATAAATAGGTAAATCAGCACTGATATTTTTTAAAGCATCGGTATTTATGGATTCCATAGGCATAAGGAAAATTTTTTTAAAAAGCGTAAGAGCTAAAGATAGTTGAGAATTTAAAATAAAGAATTTTATTTTACACTCTCATAGACAAAACTTAAAGAATTTATACTTTTTAGCATTTATATCGGGATTTAGACAATAACTCTGGAAGATATTACAGTGACCTTTATTGAAGACATGAGATAACCAAGTGTGAACAAAATTATGTCTCCTTCAAAAAAAAAAGACGATTACTTCCTTAAGAGTTTTGTCCCTGACTATATATTTTGGAAACATTCGGTCATAATTCGTCGTTTTAAAAAGCTCGGAAACATTAATTGAAGTTGATGGTAATTTGCTCCAAGAATAAGCATTTAAAGAAAACTTGTTGGAGAAAAAAGGCGTTGACGATTCGACCATAGTTCGTAATCTCAAAAACCTCGGTAAGAATTTTGCATATGCTCCATAGAATAAGCATTTAAAGAAGACCTTTTGGAGAAAAAAGGCATTAACCATTCGACCATTGTATCATGGTCTTCATCTTAAAAAGCTCAGAAAGAATAATGCATATTCTCCATAGAATGTTCATTTAAAGAAATTGTTTAATTTTTAAAAGAATCATACGCGTCTTTAATAGTTACGAATTTTCATAACAGATGGCGCGCTAATGCATCATAAAGAAGACTTGTTGGAGAAAAAAAGGCCTTGACCATTCGACCATGGTTCTTCATCTCAAAAATCTCAGAAAGAAGAATGCATATGCTCCATAGAATAAATATTTAAAGAAAGTCTGTTTGAGGAATTTGCTATCAAGCCTAGGCGCATATTCCCCAGAATAATCCTTTAAAGAAGACTTGTTGAAGGAGAAAAAAAGGCATTGACTATTCGACCATAGATCGTAATCTCCAAAAGCTCAGAAAGAATAATGCATATACTCCAGAGAATGTTGAAAAAAGAGGCCCAATAATGCATCTACCAGGAAGTACCTTCTAAGCAGAATTTACTATCAAGCCTATAGATACAAAGGAAGCAATAAGCATTTGAAGAAAGTCTTATTGTAGAAAAAAGCCGCAATAATGCATCTACCAGGAAATACCTGCTTAGGAGAATACCAAGAAACAATAATCATTTGAATCAAGTCTTGTTGAAGAAAAAAGCCACAATAATGCATATACCAAGAAGTACCCGCTAAGAAGAATTTGCTATCAAGCTTAAGAATACCAAGGAAGCAATAATCATTTGAAGAAAGTCTTGTTGGAGAAAGAGCCACAATAATGCATCTACCAGGAAATATCTGCTAAGCAGAATTTACTATAAAGCCTAAGAATACCAAAGAAGCAATAAGCATTTGAAGAAAGTCTTGTTGGAGAAAAAAGCCACAATAATGCATCTACCAGGAAATACCTTCCAAGCAGAATTTACTATCAAGCTTATGGATACCAAAGAAGTAATAAGCATTTAAAGAAAATCTTGTTGGAGAAAAAAGCCGCAATAATGCATCTACCAGGAAGTACCTGCTAAGCAGAATTTACTATAAAGCTTATGGATACCAAGGAAGCAATAAGCATTTGAAGAAAGTCTTTGAGAAAAAATCCGCAATAATGCATCTACCAAGAAGTGCTTGCTAAGCAGAATTTACTATCAAGCTTAAGAATACCAAAGAAACAATAAGCATTTGAAGAAAGTCTTGTTGGATAAAAAATCCGCAATAATGCATCTACCAGGAAATACCTGCTAAACAGAATACCAAGGAAGCAATAAGAATTTAAAGAAAATCTTGTTAGAGAAAAAAGCCGAAATAATGCATCTACCAAGAAGTGCTTTCTAAGCAGAATTTACTATCAAGCCTATGGATACCACGGAAGCTTACCTGTTGCCAGTAGAAAGAGAGCTGCAAGGATCAGGGATGCCATGATGCTATGTGAGACGTCCGGGGCCGTCTCGTCTCTTATACCCCATGGGGTAACCCGTCCTACCGGTGTGGGATGACGACCTCAGGGGCACTGACATTGCCCGGCAACTACTTGGCATGCAAGCTGTCCACCTCATGTCTCAGTCGTCCACTTCCCCCCTGCTTTCTGGTTAAGGCTATTCAACTGGTGGGGAGAGATTCTTGCCTGGAAAAATACTTCTCGAAACACACCGGATTTTGACATGAATCGTTCAATACAGTATTTAATTATAAAGAGATAATGTGCCATTTATATATGGGAAATGAGAGCATTATAAAGCATGAATTTTTCTTTTATTAAAATATAAAACAAACTTCTACTGTCCTTATTGCGATTAAAAATATATTGGAAGAGATTGGATTATCATTGATGAACTCTCCCAGCAGTTTCACCAATTTAATCTACAAGACCGCTTCTTTAGAGCTTTAATACTGTATTGAATCATTCTGCTTATATATGCTACAGCGAAGGATGGAATCTTAGAAATGGTATTTAAGCAGAATGATTTAATACAGTATTAGAACTCTAAGAAACAGTCTGGTAGATTAAATTGGTGAAAATGCTAGGAGGGTTCACAACTGATCAGCCAAGCTCTCTCAATATTTTTTTTTCATCGCAGTAAGGATAGTAGAAGTTTGTTTTATGTTTAAAAGAAACATGAACATTCTTGCTTTATAATGCTTCAATTTCTTATAAATACAGTATTAGAACTCTAAGAAGCGGTCTGGTGGATTAAATTGGTGAAACTGCTGGGAGAGTTCACTGAGAGATCAGCCAAGCTCTCTCAATATTTTTTTTTCCATCGCAGTAAGGACAGTAGAAGTTTATTTTATGTTTAAAAGAAACATTCGTGATTTGATGCTTCAATTTTTATATATAGACATGTGGAGCTTCTACAGTAAAAGCGATAAACAAAGTTCGACACTACCATGATCTCAATGAACCGTGTGATTCTGTATTAGTTAACAACACAACAGCATTTTTTCTTGAGTCATTTAGCCTATAGATAGACTCTCTTGGCTGGGCATTGTCTATTGGTCGAATTTTCTTATTTTCATCTTTTTTTCTTATATAGGTCTATTCAACTCTAGAGGGACGCTTGTAAGGATTTCGACTTTAAGCTGAATTTGTCTCTTTCGACCTTTTTGGTTGTTGTTGCTGTTGTCGTGTCCAATGAAGAGCTTCAGATGTCTCCATGCATCTCTATCACAGAAATCGCAATGCCCACTATCTTGGGTGTGTAAAGCTGCTGTTCTGGGTCCATGTCAATTTTCTGTTGTTGTTTTCGTGTCCAATGAAGAGCCTCAGCTGTCTCCATGCATCTCTATCACAGCAGGAGCAATGTCCACTATCTTGGGTGTGATCTTCTTGGTGCTTAGGTCTTTTAAAGTATAGAGAGATTCTTGCTGGAAAATTTTCATATGGAATATTTGTCTATCTTTCGACTGTCCTCATTGAAATCCGTTCTAGTAGGTCTATTCAACACACTCTGGTGATAATTAAATTTATAAATTCAATTGCCATCTATCGATAAAATTTGTAACAAATAAATTTACTGGCAATGTGTTTCTTTTCAATAATATCATTCAATAACTTATATCATTGCAGTAAGATCTGCAGAGATAATATTTGATGATAGTATTGAAAATAAACACAATGCCAGTAAATCTAATGTAAGAATCTTGGAAGGATGGTCTTCAGTTGGAATTTTCCACTTTCTTCCTTCCTAAGGTGTGTGTTGTTTAGGTCTATTCAACTCTACTAGGAATCTTGGAAGGCTTGTCTTTAGGTAGAATTTTCCACTTTCGTCCTTCCTAAGGTATTGTTTAGGTCTATTCAACTCTAGTGAGAATCTTGGAAGGATGGTCTTTAGCTGGAATTTTCCACTTTCGTCCTTCCTATGGTGTTTAAGTCTATTCAACTCTTGTGAGAATCTCTCTTGGAAGAATGCATTTTAAGTACAATTTGCCTTTTCAGATATTCCTACGGTTTAGGTCTATTCAACCCTAGTGAGAATATTGGAAGGATGCTCTTTAGGTGAAATTTTCCACTTTCGTCCTTCCTATGGTGTTTAAGTCTATTCAACTCTTGTGAGAATCTCTCTTGGAAGAATGCATTTTAAGTACAATTTTCCTTTCAGATCTTCCTAAGATTTAGGTGTATTCAACTCTAGTGAGAATCTTGGAAGGATGGTCTTTAGCTGGAATTTTCCACTTTCGTCCTTCCTATGGTGTTTAAGTCTATTCAACTCTTGTGAGAATCTCTTGGAAGGATGCATTTTAAGTACAATTTGCCTTTTCAGATATTCCTACGGTTTAGGTCTATTCAACCCTAGTGAGAATATTGGAAGGATGCTCTTTAGGTGAAATTTTCCACTTTCGTCCTTTCTAGGGTGTTTAAGTCTATTTATCTCTAGTGAGAGCCCCCCCCCCCCCCCCTTGAAAGAATGCATTTTAAGTGCAAAATTTCCCTCTTTAGATCTATCTAAGGTTTAAGTACATTCAACTCTGGTGAAAATCTTCTGTTTTGACCCTTCTCTTCCCTTTAAAAAAACATATTGACACCATAATTCATTAAATTGAACATATACTACGAATTCTAAAAATAATATCAGGCTTAAACTATGCCAATATCTTATGTACAACATACCTCTCACTTGTAAGGACTATTTTGGAATATGCTACCTCTCCCTGGATCAATGCAAGTAAGATCAATCTATCCAGACTAGACAGAATCCAAGTAAGCACAGCTAAAATCATCAGCGGGCTTCGAGGATTCTTCCCAAATCACATTGCTGAACTCGAATACAATAATATTTCCCTGCACCTTAGAATAAAAATCAATATTTTCTCAAAATTCGTATTAACAAAGATTAATTTTCCCAAAGAACACCTTACAAAATATTTTATTTGAAATTGAGGCCCACATTAAATACTCCAAACGTACCACTTTTCTTAACATGCTTTACAATTATCATCTTTTTGATACTCCAATCAATCCTCTAAACACAAAACCTTTACACGGTACCTTCAATAAACTCACCTGTATACCCCATCTCCCAGACAATCTACACAAACCTGAAACTCGGCCAAAATCAATCAAAGATCTTGAGGCCTCCAAATCATTGAAGTAAATAGCTTTTTCTACGACACCACAATTTACACTGATGGTAGCCAACTTGAAACTGGACTGTCTGGTAGTGTTATTACTATTACAAAGATAAAATTCTTGAAAAATTATCTTTCCCGCCCTAGGCATATTTCAGTTTATAAATCAGAACTCTCTGCAATAGATACTGCTCTAAAAACATCAACATCAACTCATCAAATAAAATAATAATCTACTCTGACTCAACCCTTCAAACCTGAAAGCGACTCCCAGCCAACAGCTCTGTCACAGTACAAAGACTTCCAGATCATTTTGGAATTCCTGGAAATGAGTTAGCAGACTCTCTGGCAGAATCTGGAGCTCTTGGCCACCCTAAGGCCAGACAATCTACCATCCAACTAGATGAAAGAGACCTCCTCCGTACCATCAAAACCCAATGTCTGCAGGAATGGAAATCTAATGCTGCACATGACTGGTACGGAGCAGGAGGAGCAAGCACCAATTCTTTCGTCCAAGGGAACAATAGTCTTTAATTTCCATAATTAAATTAGGAATGGTAGCAACATTTTTCCACAGTAAAATCCTCAACCCGCAACCCCAAACCACAACATTGACTGTATTGACTCATCCATTGATGAGCTCTACTCATCACCGGCAGACACAATAAAAAAAAGTCTCAAGCTCTATTAGCTTGATACCCTAATATGATTGAGTGGAGATAAGAAAGAATAATAATAAAATATTATGTGGATCAATTTCCATTTTATAATCACTCAATTTGTCACATCACACAGAAAATTCTAGAAATACTTACATAACGGAGGTCTATCAGAAATAACAAATTGTTCCTGCGGAGAAACTGAACAAACTGCTCTTCACCTTATCTATGACTGTCCGAACTTTACAGAAGTGAGACATCGATTGTTCCCTGATCTAAATCATTTAACTCTCTTACATCAGCCACTTTGTCTATATAAATTTTATGAATTCTGTAGAATAATAAATGTAAATTTCTATTCATGATAAAATTGTGAAAAAGTTTAAAAATTACAAAATTTTCTCACAATGAGTATCTTTTTATTTAAAAAGCGCTAGCTTTCAAGCGTAAATCGCTCTTCAACAGGCTTACTATAATATCGACTTTATCCTACCAGAAATATCTACAAAAACAAACGCGCGCAGCGTGGATATTTGTTTTTGTAAATATTTCTGGTAGGATAAAGTCGATATTCCCGGGTAGTTGGCGACTTCTGTACGCTCCAGGAACCTGGGTTACTTAAATAAATAATAATATAGTCGATATTATAGTAAGCCCGTTGAAGAGCGATTTACGCTTGAAAGCTAGCGTTTTTTAAATAAAAAGATACTCATTGTGAGAAAATATTTGTAATTTTAAAGCATGTAAATTTATAAATATTAAATTCTAAGTTATAATTTATTTGTTGTTTTGTTTGTTTCCTCTGTAATAGGGGCAAATATTTCAATATCGCGTCTGGTTGATTAATTTTTTTTTTATCAATTTCCCAGAATAATGATTATCGGTTGGTATATTTGATGGTTACACAACCACGAGGAATTATCTCATTACATAAATATTGAATTTCTTTGAGTGTGAGAATTTATCCTTTCGACACATGTTTTCTGTTTATATCTTTCTATTGATCTTTCTGTTTATCTAGTTATTATATAATATCGTCGTGAAAATTTACATTTTTATATTTTAAAAACACACAAAGTTTGGAGCGGGACGTTTCACAAGAGTGACATCCACGGCGGCAATTTATAATTGTAACGAATAGTATTTGAAAAAACATTTAATTGGGTAAAACCCGGGCGTTGCCCGGGTCATTCGGCTAGTTAAATAAATAAGAAGAATACAATGGAACAATGGGGGGCCATTGTTCATAAGCCATATTCTTTCTCTCGAATAAATAAAATCAGAAGATATGATGTAGAAATAAGAAGTCAAAGCTGTTATGTCGTCTGTATGTTTATTTCAAATCATCATCACGCTGTAGTTGGGGCAGACATTCGTCTGCGACGTCTGGATCTTCGCCGGGGTCGTCTGCGTGAACTGCTCTCTGTTGAGCAGACGCTTTCTGCAACACAGATGTCACTTTAACGTGTGAGTTTGTCAGCCAATAGTTTATGTATTTATATTTCCACAGAATAATTATTTTGAATACTCCGTTGTTTATCATCATAAATATACTCTAGCTGTCATTGTGGCAACGAATTCCAGTACTCAAGACACCTACTGCTGTAATGCCCACTCTTCTTCACCGCTAGACAACAGACAATAAATAATGTGATTGAGTTAAATAAATTTGAAATATTTCTAGATTCATTCTAGAATCTTTAATCTCCAAAGACAATAATAGCATAAACAGAAGAATTGATCTACCCCAACAGTTCCAGCATATTCAACGCAGATGACGCCAACCCCCAACGAAACAGTACCCTCTACAACTGCCACTATTTTTATTTTTGAATTTGAATTTTTAAATGTATTTCTCTGAATCTCTATTGTATCTGTTGCACGCATTTGCGGAGCCAGTGGCCTGATGAAGCGCGACCGCGCGAAAGCTTGCCTCCCATACCTTATTAAAGAAACACTGCAAATATTTCAAATTTATTTAACTCAATCATAATATTATTTGCATCAAATCTTCAAGTACAAATAAATAATGTTGTAGATCTATATCAATTTGTGTAAATAGCAGAGAGAATTATCATAGGTTTAACTATCTTTGTAGATATATTTATGATTATCTTTCAAACCTGAAAGGTTCAGGTTCCTAATATATATTATTGTTTCTCTTTTTTTTTATTTTTGATTACTTTTTCTTGTATAATATATTTATAACTGTTTATGTTTTTAAAAAAATGTAAATCGACGCAATTATCCCTAACCGGTATATCGGGTTTTGTGTGTTGAAATAAATAAATAAATCATCATAAATATTTGCTTAGAGTCATCACCCCTTACCATGCTTGTAAATGATCACATTAAAAATAGTTGTGCATTCTAATCAATAAATTATTTTTACACAATCTTTTATAATACTCTATTAAGAAAAAGGCATCACCTTATCGTGCAACTGAAAGTTGCTGATGGCTTGCGCCATCTATCGGAATAATGATGAGGGCCAACAGCCCGAAACGCGTCCGTGGTTAGCTTTTCTTGATTAATCAAGAATGGGTATAATTCTAGAATAATTAAAAATCAACGAGAATAGTTGATATTTATTCCGTTAGATGGTGCAAGCCATCAGCAACTTTCAGTTAAACGATAAGGAGATGCCTTTTTCATAATTTATTCACCTTATCCCAGTACAATATCATATTTGTACTATTTTTTCACATTGTGTAATACTCGTTATCACTACCGTGACCTAATGGTTCTCACCACTAATGTTTCTTTTGAATGTTTTTAATTTTTATAACATAAAGTTGCGGAAGGATGAATATTTATCTACCAAAAGTGGCACCTCTCCCTTTAAATATGTATTAAAACAATTCATTTTGTGTATTACCCTAGTTAAACTTTAATTGGTGGTAAGGAATGAGCCATAACACCAGTTTGTGTAAATTCTGGTTGACTTTGGCAGCTTATTATTTATCACCACCTTTAAGTTTTACAAATGGGGTGATTAAGAAATAGAATTATTCAAGAAAATAATCCCATGTTTAGATATAAAGATGAAAATATCAGGATTCCAGGAAGAAGTTTCTTTTCAAAACCATTTATTTGATAAATCCATATCTATCAAGCACCAAATCCCTTCTATAGAAGAATACACTCTAATCATCAATATGTGTAAACTAGCCGAATGACCCGGGCAACGCCCGTGTTTTACCCGACTGTAGATGTTACAACGGTGATCCTTAGGTCGCTGATTCAAATCCGGCTCGAGGGAGCCGGCGAGCACGTGACCTCCCTGTGCGCGCGCATCCGTGACAGAGGCCGATGAGGAAAGACGGTCGTGACTATATATATATAATAATAATAATCAACATATATAGTCACGACCGTCATGGGTTCTGTCACGGATGCGCGCGCATCATCATTATGATCATTATCATTATCTAATGATAATAATAATAATAATAATAATTATTATTATTATTATTATTATTATTATTATTATATTATTATTATTATATAGTCACAACCGTCTCTCCTCAATTCCTCATCGGCCGCTGTCACGGATGCGCGCGCACAGGGAGGTCACGTGCTCGCCGGCAGCCAACGGGCGCGCGCCGCCGGCATTACGTCATAGATTATAAACACAAGGTAATAAGGCCAAATAAAAAAAAATAGTGTGTGATAAGGCACAATTTGGATTATCTACTTATATAATTGCCTTATTCTGTCTGTGTGAAGTTCACTGTGTGAAGTTCACGGATAGATTTTGGTCAGAATGGATAAAATAAAAAAAGTGTCAAGGGATGGGAATCGAACCCACGACCTTCCGCTTACCGGGCAGATGCCATGACCACTAGGCTACCCTGGACATATTTTTCCGTTCACATTTTTATTTTTATATTTTCAAGACACACACAGTTTGGGGCGGGACGTTTCATAAGAGAGACATCCACGGCCCAAATTTATAATTGTAACGAATAGTATTTTAATTAAAACATTTTTAAAATATATACGCACTCGGGTAAAACCCGGGCGTTGCCCGGGCCATTCGTCTAGTATAATATATGTATGAGTACATTTTGTGTAGAAATAGGATTAGTTGACTTTATAAGGTAAACTTATTCATACAGTTTGTATCCCTCGATAGCTCAGTTGGCAGAGCGGAGGACTGTAGATGTTACAACGGTGATCCTTAGGTCGCTGGTTCAAATCCGGCTCGAGGGAGTTTTTTTTTTTTTGGCTGCCGGCGAGCACGTGACCTCCTGTGCGCGCGCATCCGTGACAGAGGCCGATGAGGAAAGACGGTCGTGACTATATATAGGGATATATAAATTAGTTATAAAATAGAAACATTCATGATAAAATTGTGAAAAAAAGTATTAAAATTACAAATATATTCTCACAATGAGTATCTTTTTTATTTAAAAAAACGCTAGCTTTCAAGCTTTAATCGCTCTTCAATGGGCTTACTTTAATTTTAAATATTATAGTAAGCCTGTTGAAGAGTGATTAACGCTTGAAAGCTAGCGTTTCTATATATATAAAAATGAATGTATGTGTGTCTGTTTGTTTGTTTGTTTGTTTGTTTGTTTGTCCTTTATGCCTGACCAAACCACTCATTGGATCGCCATGAAACTTTGGGAAGTTATTTAGTATAGTACTGGGAAGGTTTCTAGCAAATAAAATTTTTGAAATAACTTTTCGCCTAGAAATAATCAAGATAAATATTATAATTTATCTGTTATAATTCAACAATCTGCTCTAAATATTATCATGATGATACGATGATTTTGTAATGTAGAAAATTAGGAAAGACAAAATTCAGGATGACACGGCAATTTATTTGAGACAAGAATAATGATACAATTCAAAGGCAAGATACTATTCCTTTAACTTCCAATTACCGAGGGAACCAATTAATATTGATTTTATTCAACTTATCGAGTATTTTTCAAGGGACCGGGAAAAAATGTTCACTTTATCGAGAGATTCGTTAAACAAACCTTTACTCGGGTAAAACCCGGGCGAAGCCGGGTACATCCATACAAGAATAATGATACAATTCCAAGGCAAGATACTATTCCTTTAACTTCCAATTACCGAGGGAACCAATTAATATTGATTTTATTCAACTTATCGAGCATTTTTCAAGGGACCGGGAAAAATGTTCACTTTATCGAGAGATTCGTTAGACAAACTTTTACTCGGGTAAAACCCGGGCGAAGCCGGGTACGTCCGCTAGTTTTAAATAAAAAAAAGTTACTCATTGTGAGAATATATTTGTAATTTAAAAAATATAAACATGTAAATATAGTTAAGGATTTGCATGGTAATTAAGAAAAAGATTCTCTCGCTGGCAGGCATTCGCGTGAAAAGGCCCTCGCTGGCATGTAGTCGCGCGAGCAGGCATTCGCGTGAAAAGGCATCGCGTGCTTTTCGTTCTAAACATTATTTAAAATAAACGGACTGTAAACAACAGAAGAGGTTGTTCTTAATCTTAGCTTCGAGGTGTAAAGGGAAATGACCCTACGCTCGCAAACCTACAATAGGGTTAGAATTATACCTATCACTTCTTCTCTTTTTCTCTATTTGATTCGCAAACCTACAATAGGGTTAGAATTATACCTATCACTTCTTCTCTTTTTCTCTATTTGATTCGCAAACCTACAATAGGGTTAAAATTATACCTATCACTTCTTCTCTTTTTCTCTATTTGATTCGCAAACCTACAATAGGGTTAGAATTATACCTATCACTTCTTCTCTTTTTCTCTATTTGATTCGCAAACCTACAATAGGGTTAGAATTATACCTATCTCTTCTTCTCTTTTTCTCTATTTGATTCGCAAACCTACAATAGGGTTAGAATTATACCTATCACTTCTTCTCTTTTTCTCTATTTGATTCGCAAACCTACAATAGGGTTAGAATTATACCTATCACTTCTTCTCTTTTTCTCTATTTGATTCGCAAACCTACAATAGGGTTAGAATTATACCTATCACTTCTTCTCTTTTTCTCTATTTGATTCGCAAACCTACAATAGGGTTAGAATTATACCTATCACTTCTTCTCTTTTTCTCTATTTGATTCGCAAACCTACAATAGGGTTAGAATTATACCTATCACTTCTTCTCTTTTTCTCTATTTGATTCGCAAACCTACAATAGGGTTAGAATTATACCTATCACTTCTTCTCTTTTTCTCTATTTGATTCGCAAACCTACAATAGGGTTAGAATTATACCTATCACTTCTTCTCTTTTTCTCTATTTGATTCGCAAACCTACAATAGGGTTAGAATTATACCTATCACTTCTTCTCTTTTTCTCTATTTGATTCGCAAACCTACAATAGGGTTAGAATTATACCTATCACTTCTTCTCTTTTTCTCTATTTGATTCGCAAACCTACAATAGGGTTAGAATTATACCTATCACTTCTTCTCTTTTTCTCTATTTGATTCGCAAACCTACAATAGGGTTAGAATTATACCTATCACTTCTTCTCTTTTTCTCTATTTGATTCGCAAACCTACAATAGGGTTAGAATTATACCTATCACTTCTTCTCTTTTTCTCTATTTGATTCGCAAACCTACAATAGGGTTAGAATTATACCTATCACTTCTTCTCTTTTTCTCTATTTGATTCGCAAACCTACAATAGGGTTAGAATTATACCTATCACTTCTTCTCTTTTTCTCTATTTGATTCGCAAACCTACAATAGGGTTAGAATTATACCTATCACTTCTTCTCTTTTTCTCTATTTGATTCGCAAACCTACAATAGGGTTAGAATTATACCTATCACTTCTTCTCTTTTTCTCTATTTGATTCGCAAACCTACAATAGGGTTAGAATTATACCTATCACTTCTTCTCTTTTTCTCTATTTGATTCGCAAACCTACAATAGGGTTAGAATTATACCTATCACTTCTTCTCTTTTTCTCTATTTGATTCGCAAACCTACAATAGGGTTAGAATTATACCTATCTCTTCTTCTCTTTTTCTCTATTTGATTCGCAAACCTACAATAGGGTTAGAATTATACCTATCACTTCTTCTCTTTTTCTCTATTTGATTCGCAAACCTACAATAGGGTTAGAATTATACCTATCACTTCTTCTCTTTTTCTCTATTTGATTCGCAAACCTACAATAGGGTTAGAATTATACCTATCACTTCTTCTCTTTTTCTCTATTTGATTCGCAAACCTACAATAGGGTTAGAATTATACCTATCACTTCTTCTCTTTTTCTCTATTTGATTCGCAAACCTACAATAGGGTTAGAATTATACCTATCACTTCTTCTCTTTTTCTCTATTTGATTCGCAAACCTACAATAGGGTTAGAATTATACCTATCACTTCTTCTCTTTTTCTCTATTTGATTCGCAAACCTACAATAGGGTTAGAATTATACCTATCACTTCTTCTCTTTTTCTCTATTTGATTCGCAAACCTACAATAGGGTTAGAATTATACCTATCACTTCTTCTCTTTTTCTCTATTTGATTCGCAAACCTACAATAGGGTTAGAATTATACCTATCACTTCTTCTCTTTTTCTCTATTTGATTCGCAAACCTACAATAGGGTTAGAATTATACCTATCACTTCTTCTCTTTTTCTCTATTTGATTCGCAAACCTACAATAGGGTTAGAATTAAGCCTATCTCTTCTTCTCATTTTCTCTATTTGATTCGCAAACCTACAATAGGGTTAGAATTATACCTATCACTTCTTCTCTTTTTCTCTATTTGATTCGCAAACCTACAATAGGGTTAGAATTATACCTATCACTTCTTCTCTTTTTCTCTATTTGATTCGCAAACCTACAATAGGGTTAGAATTATACCTATCACTTCTTCTCTTTTTCTCTATTTGATTCGCAAACCTACAATAGGGTTAGAATTATACCTATCACTTCTTCTCTTTTTCTCTATTTGATTCGCAAACCTACAATAGGGTTAGAATTATACCTATCACTTATTCTCTTTTTCTCTATTTGATTCGCAAACCTACAATAGGGTTAGAATTAAGCCTATCTCTTCTTCTCTATTTGATTCGCAAACCTACAATAGGGTTAGAATTATACCTATCTCTTCTTCTCTTTTTCTCTATTTGATTTTTTTTCAAATTCTTGCCTTATTGACGATATATTTTAGAGTATTTCTCTTGTAGAAGAGCTTTCGTGCCTGAAAGCTAGAGATTCATGAAATGAATGATTTTAAAAATAAATTTATCCCGACAAGCTTTATATTTCTACCTTGAAATAGAACTGTTTTCATTCATATTTTTAAAAGGAGAGGTGCCTTTTCTGGTATATCTATTTTTATTACAGATTTATTACAGATTATTAATTTTTGAATATTTATATTTTACTACTCTCTGTAAACTTCCCTCATTGCTTATCTTGTATCTTATAAATGTTGATTTTGTGTTTGTGTCTTTTGTCCCCCCCCCCCCCCCCTGATCCTCCTCTACATCCTGGCTCTCCTGGCGATGATCCCCTGGCCACCCATCCCCAGGCCCCTCCAACTGTGCTTTATCTATATTCCGCTTTATGCGTCCATCGGGGCTCAAAAATCATTCATTTTGGTTAGCAGCCCCGTAAATAAAGATATTTTCTCTGTGTCTAAAATAAATTGCTGTGTCATCCTGAATTTTGTCTTTCCTGATTTTTTATGTTACAATATTATTACGGCGAATACATAATAATACAATTACTTTATACATAATACAAAGGCATTATACATAACGGCGAATAATATTGATATTTCAATTTTTTTTTGCAAGTGTTTACGAACTTTGGGACAAACTTGTATTAAGAAAGTTGTTATTTATTTTCTTTTTTTTTTTTAATTTGAGAGTTTAAAAGAGTTTTTACCTTGATCTGCTGCAATCTGGCTCCATTCCGTTGATGTTTCTTCAGGCACTGAAGGCGGGAGTCCGTTTGTTTCACCTATACATAATCAGAATATAGTTAAAGAGTCACTACATCACCTATCCTCACAGGTCACGGCTTTGTCAAAGCCGATGCTGCAAAAATATCTAAAGACAATCCTGCCTGCCCATATTGCCACGAGGAAGACCAAAGTGTCAACCACCACAGATGTCCTGTCTACCACCTTCATAGGTTCCAAACAGCCATCTCCTAGGAATAAGTACATTTACCCCTGTACAGAAGCAAGTACAGTACATCTGATAAACTGGATGTCCACCATTAGACAACCCGGATAGTTGGCCGTGACTTTAGTACGTGATGGCTTCAGGAATCTGTCCAGGTTACATTGGGATAGATAGAAAGAAAGTAGACTTACATATAATTTCTATATAAATTTGGCGTGTTATTGCCTTGTTTTTATTTAAAACTCCATTTATAAAAAGAACAAATATATGGAATTACAAGTTTCAAAGTTCCCAAACAGCCACAGGAATCAGTATATTTACCCCTGAAGAACTACAGAACCAAGTACAGTACATCTGATAAACTGAATGTCCATCATTAGACAACCCGGATAGTTGGCCGTGACTTTGGTACGTGGTGGCTTCAGGTATCTGTCCAGGTTACATCAGGAGAGAGAGAAAGAAAGTAGACTTACATATAATTTCTATATAAATTTGGGGCGTATTATTGCCTTGTTTTTATTTAAAAACCCATTTATAAAAAGAACAAATATATGGAATTACAAGTTTCAAAGTTCCCAAACAGCCACAGGAATCAGTATATTTACCCCTGAAGATCTACAGAACATTCCAACCAACCTGACTGATGTAGATGATATGGTTGCTGCGTCATCTACGGATGTAGATACGGGGATGTAGTGAAATTTCTTACAGCTTCCCTATCCAGTCCATGTCGTGTAGATCGCGAAATACGTGGTGTCGCTGGAGACCCATTGGCGATTCTCCACCAAACTCTGCAGCGGTGGCAGAGGCGCCATGTACTTTGTATATAATATAATACACTGCGGCTTGTGATTGCAAAACAACACTTGAAGTTACACCGCATAAGTTTCTTTTCAATGAAAAATCAAAAATTTATTTCAAGGTGAAATATTGACTATATCTAACCTTTTTGGATGAGGTATGAAAGGGTGAATTATGAAGAGTAATGATGAACGGAAAAATAATGGTTGTATATAATGCATATTATCTTTTTTTAAATAGTGCAGACTGTGCACTTTGAATGTATTGATAAGATGTCAATAAAATTATTTTAATTGTCCAATTGTCCAGCCCATGTCACCTCTCCCTTATCCCTTCATCTTCCACATCTTGTAACAAATCTTTTAATATAACCACATAACTGCCCATTAACTTCTGATCTAAGGGAAGAAAACCAACTTTACCTGACTAATACAAAACAAGTTGCTTGCAATAAAGACCAATATATTAAGTTTAATAGATTTTGCAGGATGTATATTTCAAGGCGAAAGTGTTGACTGTACATATTTCAAGCTACTATTTCTAATTGCTATATGCAAAATTTGACATCGAACGTTTTTTTTTTCATGATTCCTAATGTTCAATTGTGTTAATTGTATATAATGTAAATATATACACGCAATTATCCTAATTGTGGATATGGCGTGTCTCTCCCAACTGTTAAATAAATAAATATAACCCCATCAACCAATGATTTATTTAACTTTCCGACATTTCAGTGACTAAATGCCACTTTTTTCAGGGGAATGGTTATTTTGAATCTTAGTTCTACTCATATACATATACACGATTTTCTATAATATATGTAAAGCATCGCCTTTGTGACGCTTGTCTCATATGGATCTAATGGAATAAATTCCGCTCTGGGCTGAATTATCCTGAAAACATTGTCTCCAGGTGAACGCTTCTCAGTTTACCAAAGCTGGTGTTGTGGCTTTGTCACCGACTCAAGGCCGCTAGTTTGTCTTCTTCTTTCTTATCTCCACTCAATCATATTAAGGTATCAAGCTTGTAAATCTTGAGACTTTTGTATATTTTGTGGAGAAGGTCAATAGATAGAGTTTATTTCGACGGGAAAGATGACCTTTGCTTTTATAAATTGGCTTAGCCACTTTATCAGCTAAAACATCTCTTTGTAAAATTCGGAATATTTCATAAATCCCTGATGGATATCATGAAATAAAGTCCAGCCCTGGACTAATGAGGGCCAATAAGCTCGACACCATAGTCTCTAGGTAGGCGTTGTGAGTTTGTTGAAGCTGGTTTCAAATTATCATCGCAGTGATTATCTGCCACTTTTCAGGTTTCTTGTATGGACCTCTTCTGACAAAGCGGTCATATGTCGAGATACCTTTTGTTGGAATCTGGCCAACAGCTTCTGTACAGTTTATGAAAAAATATATATTTAAATATATATTTATTTGAATAGTTTTTGTGTCGCAATATCCTCTATCTTGGGTGTGTAAGGTTGCTGTTCTGGGTCCATGTCAATTTTCTATTGTTGTTGTTGTCGTGTCCAATGAAGAACCTCATTTGTCTCCATGCATCTCTATTACAAAAGTCGCAATATCCTCTATCTTGGGTGTATAAAGCTGTTGTTATGAGTCCATGTCAATTTTCTGTTGTTGTTGTCGTGTCCAAAGATTCGGTAACATTATAATTGCTATATTTAGAACTCTCATTTGTTTTTAGGGAAAGAGAGTTTGCTGCTATTTGGTATGTTATGTTTTTGTTTTAAATTTCTATTAATGTAAAATAGATTAATATGTATAAATATTCCATTCTGTTATAAAATAAATATGTTAATCTAAGATGTCTTGATTTTGAAGGTAGTCAAGTAAAAATATATCCTAACAGATATAGAAATCGATCTACAGAAGGATATTTTGATGCTAGATAAATATACTATCACCTTTCACTTCAAGAGTTCGCCACCTGTAGGCGTTGTTTTTTAAATGCAGAAGGCGCGGACATGGTAAGAACGCACACAGTAAATCAAGATTCCAGAGCAAAACCGTCAAAGTGAGATAAAGACAAATCCAGATATATAACAGAAGTGACGTGGGTGGAGGCGGCTCAGGTTATATTGGGCCTAATGATAAATTTCTTAAGATTTTTAAAGCTATCCAACTGCCTGAGACTGTTGTTAGTGTCCAATGAAGAACCTCAGATGTCTCCATGTATCTCTATCACAGTAGTCGCATTGTCCACTATCTTGGGTGTGTAAAGTTCTGGGTCCATGTCAATTTTCTGTTGTTGTTGTGTCCAATGAAGAGCCTTCAGATGTCTCCATGCATCTCTATCACAGCAGTCGCAATGTCCACTATCTTGGGTGTGTAAAGTTCTGGGTCCATGTCAATTTTCTGTTGTTGTTGTGTCCAATGAAGAGCCTCAGATGTCTCCATGCATCTCTATCACAGCAGTCGCAATGTCCACTATCTTGGGTGTGTAAAGTTCTGGGTCCATGTCAATTTTCTGTTGTTGTTGTGTCCAATGAAGAGCCTCAGATGTCTCCATGCATCTCTATCACAGCAGTCGCAATGTCTTCTATCATGGGTGTGTAAAGTTCTGGGTCCATGTCAATTTTCTGTTGTTGCCGTGTCCAATGAAGAGTCTCATATGTCTCCATGCATCTCTATCACAGCAGTCGCAATGTCCACTATCTTGGGTGTGTAAAGTTCTGGGTCCATGTCAATTTTCTGTTGTTGTTGCCGTGTCCAATGAAGAGTCTCATATGTCTCCATGCATCTCTATCACAGCAGTCGCAATGTCTTCTATCATGGGTGTGTAAAGCTGTTGCTCTGGGCCTATGCCAATTTACTGTTGTTATTGTGTCCAATGAAGAGCCTCACATGTCTCCATGCATCTCTATCACAGCAGTCGCAATGTCCTCTATCTTGGGTGAGTAAATCTGCTGCTCTGGGTCCATGTCAATTTTCTGCAAGGCTGCGGCCATTGCTGGGCATGAGAATATGTGGGTAGGTGTTAGTTCCACACCAGGACAATTGTTACATGTCCTGTAGGTTCTTGTGCCATCTGGATGTATTGTCATTCCTTTGTAGTGTTGACCCTGTGCCAGGGAATTAAGGCCCAATATATTATATCTAACAACATAAAGTTGCGGAAAGTGATATTCGTCTACCAAAATAGGTATATCCCTTTAAAAATTCATTAAGACAATGCTTTTGGCTTATCACCTCAGTATAAAACGTAATAATGGTAATAAATGAGCCACAACGCCAGTTTTACCAAATTCATACAAAAAGCACACATCCTGTATACCATGATTTCGGGCTTTGGTCCTCGTCAGTAAAGGGGCGGCTTCAATTTCATAACATCGTACGGCTAATTTGAATGATCTCATAATTTCCCTCGTAGTCGAAATCGAGCCGCCCCTGTACTCATGAGGGCCAAAGCCCGAGCCATGGTATGCAGGTTGGATTTTTGTCTGAGTTTTGTCCTAGAGTTTGTATTTTCTACGTAAAATTTTGGTGGTGATGTTGGGAAGATTAGGGAAGGCAAACTGAAGCTTGCCGAGACCTTAAGGCCATAGATGCTGTAATCTACATTTTTCGCGACTGACTCCAGGATTCCACCGCCGTGTCTCAAGGCCAAGACTTCCCTCCAAGATGACAATGTAAAGACGATATAACGATAAAGACGCTCTTCACGCCGCAATAAAAAGGACGAAAAGCAACTAGGAACAAACTTCAAAGAATCCGAGGGAATCCATGGCTGAAGCACGTCAGATCCTAGTCGGTAGCAACAAGATTGCAAGCTATGAGTCACAGCTCTCAAAAGGAGGGAGCTATGTAGCGATATAATTATTATTTAATGAACAGATAATTAAGTTTGATATTTATATTTTGCTACTCTGTAGACTTCCCTCATTGCTTCTGTTATTTTATAAATGTGTATTTGTCTTAAATAAATTGTTGTGTCATCCTGAAGTTTGTCTTTCCTAATTTTCTCTATCACATTATAATCAACAATTCTTCCCTAATAAACTTACCACCTTTTTTTTAAAGGAGGACAGGGGGTCACCGAAATGTCAAAAGGACAATAAACGTTTATAAAAAGAAGTCTGATTAATTAGACTTTAATTAATATAATCAATGTGTTAACACTTTTGTGTAATTATTATTATTATTTTTACTTATCCTTTTAGTCTAAATTAGACAAGATCTTGGAGGTTGTGCTCATAAAGAAGCTCAAGAACTCTTCTTGGTTCTCTGTACAGGGATCTCTTGTCCTTTCCAATACAATTTAGTATATGTTGGGAAGTGGCCTCTTCAGTTTTGCACCTAGTACACATGGGGAAGCTTTTGACTCCCTCTTTATAGACTAGGGGGCGCAGGTGACCAGATTTCCATCTGGCCAACTGTGTCGATTCCCTTTTGTTTAGTTGGAGGGTCTGTTTTTTGGGGTTTTCTATTTGGTACCAAGAATGATGGAAACTATCTCTATGGTTCCTTATCAGTTGTATAATTATACAATGGGATAATATTTAAAAAAAAAAAAAAAGTTTTGTCCATGAGTGCAAAGTACTGTAGTTTGGACATCTTTTGAGTTGTATGATGACAAGAACAAAGAAAGATTTCTTGGTTTGGTTTCTTTTAGACATCAACCCTATTCTTATGAACTTTAATTTTTAGTTTCAAAGGTTTGTCAATATACAGAATTTTTTACCCCGAGTCTGTTCTTGTGTTCATTATATAATGTTTGAGGACTTCATTTTGATTCCAAATACATTTAACATGATCTTGTCTGCTGATTGTCCTTGGTTTCTAGTTTCAGTGAATAAGAATAACGTCCTTTCATTGATGCTTATTGTTTGCTTTAAGGTGAAAATGATAAACCTAGATTTCATCACTTGTAACTATTTTTATTGAGTGGCTTCAATTTCTCTTTTACATATATCTATTAACGCTTCACTTGTTTTTGCAAAGAGTCTTAACACAATATGTATATAAATTATTATGTGATTCCCGATCATAAAATGTATAAAGAGCCTTTTATATACCATGGTATATAAAAAAGACTACCACTTGTTATTCAATAAAAAATGTCTGAATTTCAAGTATGGTAATGAAAGAAGTTCACAGAATCCCACTTAGCTTACTATACATTTTTTAGATCATCTTTATGTAAGAACCAGTCAACAAGTGAATGACTTTGAGACGAAGAGTAAAGCCAGTTCAATTTCTATGTAAATAACACAAGATGATTATTACCTTACCCAATTGGGAGAATCTGTATGGGGCAAGTCCCTAATAAAGGCTTTTGTGTGTGTGTGTGAAATTCTAATTCAGGTAACACCATCAGAAAATGCAATAGGAATCCAATCCCACCACCAAGAATAGATCGTTGCAGAAAGTACTTCTGTTGTTTCTTATCCCCTTGTGTAAAGATTACACAAATTCCATGAGTTCATGCTCCTTGAGCTGTTTTATGAAAAGCAGCGGCCTCTCCCAAAGGTCCTGTTTAGTGCATCTAATGTAAGCCAAAATGTGTTCTGGAGCTGCAGGTATCAAGCTACATTTTGAGCAAGTGGGGGTAGATTTTGTTATTATTTTCTATCTTCAATGACTAGAGATGGCCTGTTCTAAATTTTATTAGTACAAGAAAATAAGACCTAATCCAAATAATTTAAAAGTGTGCAACGTTTCGGCAACAGCATTGTTACCATCATCAGACAAAAGAATAAGAAAAAATGATGTAACAATGCTGTTGCCGAAACGTCACAGATTATTAAATTATTTGGATTAGGTCTTATTTTCATGTATTATTCTATATACAGTTACGAGCGTCATTCCTCATCTCCTAATCAATCAACTCTGTCACCGTTTGCTTTTTTTTTGGAATGGCGCCCTCCTATTGGTTGGCTATGATCACGCCATACATAATATGTAGTATATTCATTAAAAAAACACACAGCAAGCCAGGCAAATATTAATAATTTCCATCAAACCAAAGGAATCAGCAAGCATTCACATGCAATAGGGTGATTTGTTATGTTAGAATAAATTGACACACCAAGCATATTAACACGGCAGCTTTATTATTATACAGTCAGAGGATGTTGTTGTATGAACCTCCAATATAATATGTAGTAGGAGGTTTACTAAAAAAATATTACAATTTCCTTTTTTTTTTCAATTCCAGAGTTTGGGAAAGAGAGGTGCTATGGTAACAAAAAATAAAGGAAGGAAGGGGAAATGATACTGAGTGAATTTAAAGAAAGATAAAGAGATAGAAGAAAAAAAAAAAAAGATGATGATATTTATGGGTTTTATACTCTATATAAATATAGAATTTTTGCTTTTTATGTAAAAAAAAAAAATCTAGAAAGCCCATCTTTAAAAAAAAAAATTGTTTTTTTCAGGCGATTTATATTAGCAACATCCTCATTTTTTTAATTTTTATTATTTGTACACCTTTGGAAAATAATGAAATATAAATGCAGATTCAATGATGTTTGAAAGGGTGGTGGTGGTAAGTGGTAGTAAATGATGCAATTTTTTTTTTATTTATTCAAAAATGTGGGATAATAAAAAAAAAAGTCCGTTTTAGGTTGTAGAATTTTTTTTTTCACATTTTCAAAAAAAAAAAATTGTTCTTTTATTTAACATTCGGGAGATATTAAAAAAAAAATTAACTCTTTCATTCTTTTTTTTATAGTCAAAAATTTCTTTTTTTTTTTTTGGTATGTCATAGTTAAGTTGGTTGGTAGTTGTCTCAGTTATATGTTGATAAGTTTTTTTCTCGCTGCAGAAAAAAAAAGAAAAATATGTTTTTTTCCATAAGATTTTTTTTTGGACTAAGATATTATTAATTATTTTTTTTTTTTAGAGATAGATAAAAGAAACAAAAAAATAAAGCTTTTTTTTTATTATATTTTCTATAATATATATGATATTTATATATACTGATAAAGAGAGAAAGATAATAGAAAAGATAAAGGTAAACATAGTTCTTCCACTTTTAACAATTAATAAAAAAAAAAAAAGGAGCATATTCAAAAAAAAAAAAAAAAACAACAAAAAAAAGCCAAAAAAAAAATTGAATATTTTTTTAACCTAACATTAAAAATTTGAAATATTGAATTTATGATCAAATAATGCTAAAATGTGACCAACAAGCATTAAAAAAAAATAGTGGAAGACTAGAAAAAAAAATTCAATAATATGATAATGCGATATGGCTTTTTATTTATTTATTTTTTTAAACCCTTGGTTCATCCAAGAGTAAAGATAGAGAAAGGTAGAGGGTATAATAAATGATGGTAAAGATTTTTTTTAATAATTAGAAAATATATAATTATAGAAAATAATAAGTGATAAAACATTAACAGAGCTAGGTAGAAAAAAAAAAAAAAAAAAAGAGTATAAAGTGGGTAGGAAGGTAAAATTTGAGGGGAATAGAGGGGGGGGGGGGGGGGGGGTTAATTGTGGTAGAAGAAGTATAAATTATAAATGGGGAGGAGGAAAAAAAAAAGGTAGAGAGGAAAAAAAAAAAAAAGTTTTAATTGAAACCAATAAATCAAACAAAACAGCAGGGGGGGTTCTAGAGGCATCTAAAGGAAGGAAGGTCCAATTTGATAGAGAGAGAGAGGTCAATTTGAGAAACTAGTAGTGGCAATGTGTGGAGATAAAGACCAAATATGGAGGTAATAGGACCAGCCAATCATGTCGCAGGGTGTTGGTTACTTGCGAGAGGGCATGCTGTTACCTCTAGCGCCCCCTCGTTGGTTGGTGCGGGGAGGTTTGCCGTCTGTGGTGGCGTTGTACTTGTTGTTACTGCCCGCGTTGTTGGGGAAGCGAGAGTCTCCGCCGTCCAACCTCCGCCCCCTGCCGCGAAGGCCTCCACTGCCCCGCCCACCCCTGGAGTCAGCGTCGGAGTTGTAGCCCCTCTCCCCCATGTTGCCTCCTCTCCTCCCTGGAGGGTAGTTGGTCATGCCCTGGCTCTTGAGCTGCTTCTCAATCTCCAGCTTCTCCTTGCTCAGTCTCTCCAGGTCCTGCGCAATCACCTCCTCCTTCTGATGTGTTTGTATCTATCTATCTATCTATATATATGTCATAATATATGCTCTTCCAGGATTAATAAAACAAACCAACAGCCAACGAGAGAGAGCTGGGCAGCTAAAAGCGAGACACTTTAGATAACTAACTTACGACCATTTTTGGCCACATTCCTGAGGGGGGGGGGGGGGCCGTCACCACCTGGCGACTATCCTGGTTAGCCCCCCGGTTGTGTACACAGGAAAAACAGTCGTTCAGCTGATAACATCTCGCTCGCTCTCTCTCGGCTGGCTGCCTGGATGATTGCTCTAACAACTCGTCGTGTGATCATTTCTCTCCTCACCACATTTACCACTATATTGTCACATTGAAAGTCGACAGGATAAGACCTGACCGGGAAACAAATCCCTCATATACCAGAGTATGAAGAAAACAAGAAGCAATACCACGATGATCGAACAAACCCACAACCAAGTTCCACAAGAACCAACGACCGACTCTACTGTAGCCGCTTCCCTTCGAACTCTCACCCTCTGTCTCGACCAACTTTTAAACCGTGAGTCTGAAGAAGCAATCACCTACGACGGAGATGAACCTGCCGCACACTTCTTCTCACAACTTGAGTCTCAGCCGAACTTCCACAACTTAGAGCCAGCACGCCAAGCTCGAAAGGCTCTATCATCACTCAGAGGCGAACCTCGCAAAATTGCACAAGACTTAGCGCTACTCAATAAGACTTATGAAGAGGTCAAAGAGTCACTCTGCGCCGTCTATCCCCGACGCCCTAGCTTCACCCTTCAAGAGTTCTATGAACTTAAATGCACGTCGATGGCCGAGATCGAGACCTACTACAAGAACAAGGTCCGAATAGGATTGGCGATCAACCTCCCTAAGAGTGCCATCGTGCAAGCACTATCCAACGGTGTGCCACGTAACTATGGCAACCTTTTAAAGATGGCACAACCCTCGGGACCAGAAGAAAGGTTGTGCTTAGCCCAACAGCTGACCTACGAAGGGGATAACACCAGCACTAAAGCTGCCCAACAACGGTCACCGCGCCAGAGCAGAACACCTTCCACCACCGTGGACAAGACCCCACCATATTCTTGCCGTTACTGTGGCGGACAACACTGGCACGCACAGTGTCAGCAGCGAGGGCCCTACCAGCGGACTTTTTGGACCTTTACACCTGCGGTCCACAGCGTCGAGCAACCCCAAAGATCGACTGGGCCTGCAGGTGTCTACGAGACCGCAGCAACGACGAGCTCGGGAGAAACCAAGTAATGCCAGCTTCGGCAGCAGAACTCCTCCGAAGCTCAATGAACCTACCTGCACCCTAAACCAGCATACGCCTGTAAGTGCAATTATTTTAACCCCTATCATTCATTCTTTAAAGATGCCATTCCTAATTGACTCTGGAGCCAATGTTTCCATAATTAGTTTAAACCAATTTGAATATATTAAAAATGTTAATAGTTTCATTTGTTCCACCCCTATTAACAATGATGTTATTATCCGTACTATATCTAGTCATGCCAAACCAATCGGATTAGTTACCTTACCAATACAATTTAATAATTTTAATTTTAATGAAACATTTTATATTTTAAATTCACCCCTTGAACATGGTATCCTATCTATTCATGTTATGCAATTCTTAAGATTAACAATAGATTTTCATAATCAATTGATACTTCAAAATAGTGTTCCAGTACCTAAACATTTGTACCATTTTGTATGTGACCTTCCCACTTGTAAGCACGGCTCGCGAATAATAACTTCTAACCCTAAACGACCAATAATTCACTCGGTTAACTTAGGCGTTGATGATTTTCAACCTCCACGTGAGCCTTACTTACAAACAACCCTTAGTAATATTTATCAACCTTCCCCTGAATGCCCCTCTCACCCTTACAACCTTAATAGCATTCCTACCAGCCCATGCGCCTCTAGAGAATTAATGATTAAAGAATTTATCGAACAACGCCCAGAACTGACTATCCCTTATCAGCAATTATTGTATTCTTTTAAAGATATTTTCCCTATCAATAAATTCAATGTGTTACCACTCAACATAACCCCTGTAAAACTCAAAATTATTTCCGATAAGGTTATTTCCCTCCGACCATACCGAACTCCCTATGCCTACCAGAAGGAAATTCAGGACTAGATATCTCTACTTCTAAAACATGACATAATCACCCCCTCCTCTAGCCCATATTCCTCTCCTGTGACACTCGTTCGCAAACGCGATAACACCATGCGTCTCTGCATTGACTTCCGTCGCGTGAACGAACTAGTACCCTCGGATTTGCATCCTTTGCCATTGATAGAAACGGTACTGGATAACCTGTCGAAAGCCAGAGTATTTAGCACCGTTGACATAAGCAATGCATACTATCAAATCCCCATCGCGGAGGAGAGTCAACCACTACTCTCTTTCGTGACTCAACAAGGGCAATATAATTTAAAACGCTTACCCTTTGGGTTCAAATCAGCACCCCAAATTTTCGAACGTGTGATTACCCAGTTGATCCACAAACACCACCTCTCTTTCGTAGCCCATTATTATGACGACTTCGTTATTTTTTCTGACTCCTCAGAACAACACCTTACGCACCTTCGACTTTTCTTTAAATTCTGTTTAGAGGAAAATCTCCAACTTAACCTTAAAAAATGTAATTTTTATCAAAATGAAATAGATTTTCTCGGCTACCACATCACCGCAGGGACTTACACACCTAATATTAAAAATACCGAAATCATCAACGCTATTAGAACTCCTATCAACGTTAAAACCCTACAATCATTTTTAGGAGCCGTCAACGTATATCATAAATTCATCCCAGAATATGCTAGACTTCGCCACCCCTTAAATCAATTACTAAAAAAGAACGCCAAATGGCTTTGGAGCCCGAATTGTCAACAAGCCTTTGATAAATTGAAGCAACACCTCGCAACCCAACCTGTGTTACATCTATTTCAAGAAGGGCTCCCATGCCAGGTGTATTGCGACGCTTCCACGCAGGGCATCGTAGGTGTACTCAAACAAGTACATCCTGACAGTAACATCTACCCTGTACAATATTACAGTCGCGCGTTGCGTTCCTATGAGCGTAATTACACTATATCTGAACTGGAGTGCTTAGCCATTGTAGAGTGCGGGGGGTCGGTGGAAGGCTGGTTAAACCGTTTGGTTTACGACCACTACGACCCGGGTTCGATCCCCGCATTGGACACTTTTTTCTGTTAAAAAAAAAAAAAAAATGCTCCAATGGCCCCCCGATTCTTGCAAAAGTCCAACCCCACCAGCGAGTGCAAGTAACCAAACGGGGCTCTGGCACATTTGTATGTGCAAAGTCGAACTGCTTTCACATGTGTAGACATGTGGTGCGCTTACAGTAAAAAGCAGTCGCTAACTACCCACCATGATTATCATGGCCTGTACCATGTGTACTAGGGATAAGCAAAAAAAAAAAAAGAGTGCGTTGACAAATTCCGAGTGTACCTCCTAGGTACAAGGTTTGTCATCTACTCGGATCATCACGCCTTACAATGGCTAAAGACCATAAAAGACCCCACCGGACGCCTCTTTCGTTGGAGCCTTCGACTCTCAGCTTACGACTATGAGGTCAAATACCTCAAGGGCTCGCGTCAGTACGAGGCGGACCTACTCTCCCGTAACCCTTTCTGCGGATTCCTATCCACAGGTCAAATAAAAGATCATCAGGGCGAATTACGGAGGGACACAAGGTATATCCTCAATGACAAGGACCTTATGACCATCACACGACGGGGTGTCACTAAAATAATTGTTCCACTATCACTCCGTGGCACCCTACTACAACGAGCCCATCGCGATTTCAATCACCCCGGCATTTCGCAGATGACCAGACTGATCGCAGCCCAATACTATTGGGACGGCATGACAAATGACATCAGAACACATGTAAGAACCTGTTCAGTATGCCAATTGGTCAAACCACCAAAAGGACCTATCTACGGAGAATTGGGACAACTCCCCCCAGCGGTCCTGCCGTACGAACTAGTGTCACTAGATACTATTTCTGGATTCGCGAAATATGGAAATTCTCAGACCTGCTTACATGTCGTAGTGGACCATGCCACACGGTACGCGTGGGCATTTCCATCGCGGTCCACCAGCATTCTCACCTATACCCATTCTCCTAAACGACTTTTGACGGATAGAGCTCCTGCCTTCACCTCTCCGAAATTTCGTAGATTTTTGATTAGACATAACATTGGCCAACTTCTCACGACAAGCAACAACCCTCAGGCCAACGGATTAAGTGAACGACTAAACGCCACGATTACTGGCAAACTTAAACTGTTGCGCCTCCAACAACCTAAGATGGCCTGGACCAAACTACTACCTCAGGTCCTTCAGGCTTATAACCATACCCCACATTCTGTGACCGGGTTTCCACCGTCATACCTTTTGTTAGGTAGTTTCCCGCTACAACTATCCGAGCATGTACAAAACTACCCAAAAATCGACGACGCCAGAGAATTGGCCTATCAAAGGACACACGAACGACACTTACGCGACAAAGCGAGATTCGACCAAACACATAGAGCTTCCGATTTTGAAGTAGGCGATCTCGTTTTGGCAAAAACATACCACCATCCAGACACTGGTAAACTAGCACCTTTCTTCTCAGGACCTTATGAAATACTGGAGATAATTTCCCCCCAAATCGTACGGATCAACCGCTCCAACCAACCTCTAAGTCGTGAGACAGATACAATTCATGTCAACAAATTAAAACACTATACGGAAAACGAACAATTTATTTCACCGCCCGTAAATGATTGAGACCAACCCAAAAAATACCTTCAATTTCCCATATAAACACTTCAATCACACTCTAATCCATACTAAAACGGCTATTAACTCACGAAAGCAACATGACTACACTTAAAATCAAGATGATCAAAGATATTTGAACCACTTATCCCCTGAAATCTTTACCAATTACTAACCTGACAACAAGACTTTACGAACCCAGTAGTATCTAAATAATTAAGGTAGAGTGGCCCAAAGCAAGTTTCCCCTCGCTCTGTCCGCCTATATTCTACCTTTGCATCTAGAACTATTTTATCTTCGAAAATTAAATATAAGTCCATTCGACTTCCTCACCTACACACGGGACTTTTCCCCTCGGACTCGCTACACAAGTAACTACATAGATAAGTTAGATTGGCCCAGGGCAAGTCTCCCCTCGCTCTGTTCGCCGAGGTTCTAACATTGTATGTAGTTTTATATTTACCTCAGTCCTGAGCTCACACAATTGTCAACCTCAATCTCATTTCTCGTACTCTACACTTATAGCATAGAAAGCCCATGACAAGTTTCCCCTTGCCATGTCCGCCTGAAAAATATCTTAAAGTGTAGAGTTCCCCAGTCTTAATGATCTTCAGAATTTCACCATATGTATGTGACTCTTCTTCTCGTTGTTCACACTCCTCCATATCACTTCCCTTATAGTACATTAGATTTTGTTGTATATAGCCTTTTATAACCTTGATATTTTCAAAGATTTCCTTAAATGTCAAGCTCCCCGGTGTTGTAAAACTGCTTGTAAATAATATTTACTTGTGTACTATACAATATTTTATTTACATAAAACTATGTCACCATTACCTTAACTAATTTTAACTGTAAAATTATTTTCTCTATTCCTGGCTTCTCCAGCTTTAAATATACTTAAACCATGTTCAGCCTTCTTCAACGGGGGCCATATGTCATAATATATGCTCTTCCAGGATTAATAAAACAAACCAACAGCCAACGAGAGAGAGCTGGGCAGCTAAAAGCGAGACACTTTAGATAACTAACTTACGACCATTTTTGGCCACATTCCTGAGGGGGGGGGGGCCGTCACCACCTGGCGACTATCCTGGTTAGCCCCCCGGTTGTGTACACAGGAAAAACAGTCGTTCAGCTGATAACGTCTCGCTCGCTCTCTCTCGGCTGGCTGCCTGGATGATTGCTCTAACAACTCGTCGTGTGATTATTTCTCTCCTCACCACATTTACCACTATATTGTCACATATATATATATTTAATCATTTATAAAATTATCCCAATCATCTATAAGTATGACGATAGTCTCTTTTCTTTCTTATCTCCACTCAATCATATTAAGGTATCAAGTTGTGACCCTTGATGGTGTCTGTTGACAACCATCATGACTGGGTGAAGTAGAATGCGTCTGCCTTTGTCATTAAGACTGGGAGCACTACTCAGCCGACTTAGCTCCAAAAGAAATGACCGCCTCTGACATGAGGAACAGACACCATGTGCAGCTGCTCCTAACATGGAGTACAAACACTGCTCATCCTGTATCCCTGGATTAGGAGCCCTTACAGGGTACTATCAGCTGGGCTAGCTGAGACCAGGTTTTTTAGTGAGCTTGTTACTGCTCCTCCTTTTTGACGATAGTAATCTATGACAATGTCCTGGCATCTGCCAAGGCGTGTCTTTATAAATATCATCTCAACATTGAACTGAGAGCGATTCAAATTGATCCTGTCTGGAGGAGGACTCTCTCAAGGTGGAGGAGCATCCCTTCCTGAGAACATCTTTTTTTATATATAATCACCAAATTCTCAATAATTTTTGTATCAATTAACTAAGAATTTCAATAAAATATTTTTGAATTTTCAAATTTTTTTATTAGTACCTGTATACATTAAATTTGATTCCAAAATATGACAATGTATAAAAAGCCTTGAAAAAAATATTAAAATTTACAAAAAAATATTTATTATTCAGTAAATTTATCTGTCTTCTTCTTTCTTATCTCCACTAAATCATATTAAGGTATCAAGCTTGTAAAGCTTGTTGATGGTGTCTGCCGGGGAAGAGTAGAACTCATCAATGGATGAGTCAATACAGTCAATGTCTTGGGGTTGCAGGCTGAGAATTGCACTTAGTACATAGTGGGAAAACCTTGCAACCATTCTAAGTTTTATCTAAGTTAAAATTAAAAGAAGTGGCTAGAGGAGAATTCCATAGATGTATTTAAAAAATCAACCACCACCAAACAACCCCCCTTGTGAAAGGAGTTTCAGCAGAGAAAGTAAAGACATGTACTGACCTTCAGATGGGCAAGATGGTATTCCAGGAACACCCTGGCAGTGGTGATACTCTCAATGGTGCCCACAAACAGGAACGGAACCTAACACAACAACGATAAGGCACAATTTGGATTATAGATTATAAACACAAGGTAATAAGACCAAATCCAAATGAATAAATAGTGTGTGACGTTTCGGTAACAGTGTTGTTTTTTTACTATTTATTTATTTACTATCTATTTACACTATTTATTTATTTGGATTTGGTCTTATTACCTTGTGTCTAACACAACAATCTCAAAACAATTGTGCAAATTCCCTACACATTTGCATATCTCACCTCCTCCCTGGGAGTCTGGTTCTCGCTGTCTCCCTCAATCTTGACACGGACCACACCGGACTTGTCTACCATGTCCTGGATGACACGGCCGTTCTTCCCAATCACCTTGCCTGCAGCCTGCCTGGTCAAGAGGGGACCACACTAGGGGGGGCAGGAAGGGGGCACTCACCCACTAGGGCTCGGGGAACCTGGATGGAGGCTTCAGCGTATTCCAGCATGGCCCTGGCTTTCTTCACTGCATCTACCGTCTGTCACAATCCCCCCCTTGTATCAACTCTCTGTTGTCTTGAGATATTGAAACTGATTTATTACAATGTCCATATAAGGTTAAATACAGAATAAATTAAAATATAAAAGATTATATAAGGATATAAATATACGCATAAATAGATATAAATATATTAAAAATGGCATATCCTGACCAGGAGCACATGTGCTTTACAGAAGGCAGAGCGCCATCTGGTGGAACAGAAATCAACTAAACATTGATTTAGCCTGTTCCTTGATATTTGGCCAACCCAATTTCTTGATAAATATACATATATATAAAATATATACAGTCTTCATTGGTGGGGTCCACCGCGGGAAAGACTCCGCCACCGATAGACTACAAGTTCTTTCCCACAGAGTCTGTTGTCTTGAAGATACGAGGTTGCCTGGCCGGCATTCATATTTCTTTAAAGAAATAGACACTTTGGCCAGTTAAAGTTTTATTTTCTCAACGTTTCAACGAAAAAAATCGTTTGTCTTCGTCAGGAGAAATAAAGCATAATTAATATAGAATATTTAATTTTTAATTAAAATATAATTTTTAACGCCTTTCCAAATGCTTTACTTTTATTTCTCCTGAAAAAGACAAAATATTTTTGTTGAAACGTTGAGAAAAAACTTTAAATGGCTGAAGAGCCTATTTTTAAAAGAAACTCTGTGTTCATATTCCACCTAATACCTTGCCCCATCTTAGGAGTTCATTTCTCACTCGGGTAAATCTACTATTTGTTATAAAGGAATAGGTTGCTCCATGTCTTACAAGGGACTCTGGGGATATTGCCTTAGAAACCTCTCCCCATCAAAAGAGAAATGCTAAAACTAAACGACATCTTGACTGTCTCTACAAACTAACAGCCAGTAACACAAGGCCATAGCACCAGCTTTGGTAAATTTCAAATGCCTACCTGAAGACCATGGTTTTATAAGCTAGTGTTTGCTGAGAGACAGTCAATAGATGGGGCTTAGCATCTATTTTGATGGGATAGATGACATTTCTTTAAACAAAGACACGATACATTTAGAAAAATGAAGGTTGCCATCAAAATAGATGCTAGATGGCTCTCCCATCAAAATAGATGCTAAAGATAAGTGTTATCTATTGACTGTCACCACAAACTAGAGAACTCAGGTCGGTGACAAAGCCACAACACCAATCTTGGCAAACTGAGAAGCCTCCACCTGGAGACTATAATTTCTGGCTAATGGCCCTTGTCAGTCAGTCCAGGGAAGGCTTTGATTTCATGAGATCTACAAAGGATCAAATGGAATCTTCACAGTCTGCCAAAGAGGTGTTTACCTGGTAGCTAGGCCACATCTTCTAAGGCCAAAATATAGATGAAATTTTGAATAAATGGAGCTTAGTTTTAGTGTCATGGAAGAGGCAACCTTTATTTTTACAGATCAATTTCCTGAAGGCAAAATTTCCAACTCTACATTTAATCAATATAATTTAGATTAAGGTGCCATACCTCTCCGTGGATCTTGAAGGTGCAGGTGCTCTCATCCAGTTCAATGTTGTGGATACCCTCAATCTTGCGGGCATTCTGGATGTTGGCTCCGTGGGTGCCAATGGCCAGTCCCATCAAGTCTTCTTTGACGGCGAACTCCTCTGTACAGTTGGAGCTGGGGCCACTCAACTTGGTGGTCTGTACAGCCATCATTAGTCACACAGCTGGGCCAACAAAGAGCTAGCTAACCCACCTCTAACTGCCTGGCAGCCTCCTCTGTACGACTCAACAACGCAACCTTCTGCCTCAGGTTCTTGAAGTGCATCTCACTCAGCATCATCACTCTCTTCTTGGCCGTCTCTGCCTTGGTGGACAGCAGGTAGGTGTTGCCGTGGGTATCTGTGAAGATCTGGACAACACCACCCTCAGTCACAACACAGGAACCCTGACAGACACTGGTTTGATGATGAAAGAAAAAATATATTCATAAAATATATTATTGACTTACACAAGGTAATAAATTCTTTAAAATTTTTGTTTATTTTTAAAGTGCAAGTTTTCCTAGGGGGACATAGCGCTCTAAGTCGAAATAAATAAATAAAGAAACAAGGTAATAACAAAATAAAAAAGCTTTATTAAGATCTTTTAGTCACAAGGTAATATGACCAAATTCAAATAAAGTGTGCAACATTTCGGTAACAACATTATTGAAACATCACACTATTTATTTATATAGATTTGGTCTTATTACCTTGTGTTTCTAACCTATAATCCAAATTGTGCCTTATCAAGAACTTTTAGTCTTATACAGAATCTACGAGTAGAAATGTAGGGTACATGCAGGAATAAGAGTAATAAGTAATTTTATTATTCTAATGGTAATATGAAATGCACAAAATGCACGGTAACAGTGTTGTTACCATCAGACAAAAGATCAAAAATTCACAATTTAGATTATAGATACAATGATTTTTGATCTTTTGGCTAAGGATGATAACAACGCTGTTACAGAAACAGCACACACTATTTATTTACTTGGATTTGGTCTTATTTATACCTTGAATTTGTATCAAATTGTACCTTATAATAATGTTATAAAAACAAGGTAATAAGACCAAATCCAAATAAATAAATAGTGTGTGACATTTTGGTAACAGCATTGTTACCATCTTTAGACAAAAGTACTGAATGATTTTATTAACAGAGTGGTTATTTTTATGATTATATTTTGTTACTCTGTAAATTTCCCTCGTGACTTATCTTTTGTTTACCATTCATAGTTTGTCCTTGCCTGAAATAAATTGTTGTCTCCTCCTGAGGTTTTTGTCTTCCCTAATTTTCCATGTGGCAATAAATTATTGACTGTTTAATTCCAAAGTTGAATTAAAATATCCCAAGAGAGATATATTCATGGACACAAAACATACGGAAGTCTTTGGTGTCGCCGGTCATCAATTTTTATGAAGGAGACAAGAAGCTGTTCACACTTGGTTGTGTGTCTTCAGTAAAGGTCACTGTGTATCAAATATCTTTCAGGGTTGCATGCTAATCTTATCTGTATCGTTTCAATTTTAGTATATGTACCACCGAACAAATTAACCAAATACATTTTAGAACAGTAGAACTTCTTTGTAAAAAAAAACAACACCTAATTGAAGAGACAAACTATCCTTTATGGAGAGGTATCCTCTTACTGGAGAGTTGCTAAATAGTAAAAATTGTAATTTTGTTGCAAATGAAAAGTGTCTCCTTTGTAGAGGTGTACTTTAGCCTGAGTGTCATATTTCCTGGAGGTTATTATACTGTCCTTATTGTTTTGTAATCCTTTTGTGAAGTTTTTTTTAAAGATATAAATGTGATTTTAGGTTATACTTTAGATGGAAAAGTAAATGCATGTGTGGATGAATTCCAATTTTGATCATTTGTCACCCATTCAGTACTTCTGAAAATGTTAACAATGCGCTGTTACCAAAACATCAGGTATAATATATTTGGATGTAGTCAATTACCTTACGTTAGTAGAACAGCAACAAATTATTGGGATGAGGAGGGCAATCATTCAAACAAAAGTACAACATCTTAGATAAAATTAGCCGGGTAATATGATAAGGTACAATTTGTATTATAGATTAGAACTACAAGGTAATATGACTAAATCCAATTAAATATATATATTTTTTGCTTATCCCAAGAACACGTGGTTCAGGCCATGATAATCATGGTGGGTAGTTAGTGACTGCTTTTACTGTAAGTGCATCACATATCTACACATGTGAAAAGCAGTTTGACTTTACACTTACAAATGTGCCAGAGCCCCGTTTGGTTACTTGCACTCGCTGGTGGGGTTGGACTTTTGTAAGAATCGGGGGCCATTGGAGCATTAAATATATAAATAGTGTGTGACACGTTCGATCAAGACAAGACTGAGCCATTTATTAGTCACCCACTATTTATTTGGTCTTATTACCTTGTAGTTTTAAATCTATAATACAACGGGGTAAAAAATGTATTAAACAAAAGTCAGAACTTACGATGATATCAAGACAATTTTTCTCTGGGTTAAACTTGCAGACTGCCGCGTTGATGGCTTTCTTGAAATCTTTATGGGCGTTGGGTTCCTTTGAGCTGGACACACACATATTCAGGTCACATTCAATCTCTCGCCTGAACACAAGATTATTCTTGCCGAATTCCTCAAGACTGTCATCGAGTATGCTGGGGACATAGATTTCATAATCCACAACGGCCTGTCCGAACTCAAGGCGGCTTTAAGCTCCTGATGAAATCCAGACATCCCTCCGTGTTGTATATATTTCTCCCTATTTTAAAAATGGCTGTAAACCTTCTCCCTACTGTTGACTGGATGTCCATAAACTGTTTTTTATTGTCACACACATTCAGGTGGATGTTCACAACTTATAACAACAGCAGAAATTCTCTAACCTTCAACTTTGCACACATAAATAAATAAATAAAAATGACTGTTCATTATATCATCACTAGCCGAATGACCCGGGCAACGCCCGTGTTTTACACGATTGAATGTTTTTATTCAAATACTATTTGTTACAATTATAAATTTGGCACCTTTAATAAATGCATATATTAGTTAATAACTATAGCCTATGTGCTTTATCTGTCTACGTACTGTTGGCTTCCGTAGGCGTCTCATACTGGGAAAAGGAAAGAGAGGATTCCATTTAGTTATTAACTAATATATGCATTTATTTAAAGAGCGACCCGCTCCAAACCAATAGTTACAAAAACGGAAGAGCGAGTGGGGGAGGCATGATGGGGGGGGGGGGGGGGGGGGCAAAGGTGGCGTGACCGTAGCCAACCAATAGGAGGGCGCCATTCCAAAAAAAAAAAGCAAACGGTGACAGAGGCAGATGAGGAATGACGCTCGTAACTGTATATAGAATTGATAGGGATAGATAGAACTGTGAAGTAAGGCAAACAGTGAAACCATTTACAGTATGTAACTTTGATATGGTACAATTTGGATTATATATTAGAACTACATAATATATAAGATCAAATACATAAATAGTGTGTGACATTTCAGTAACAACACTGTTACCGAGATGTCACACACAATTTATATATTTGGATTTGGTACTTATTACCTTGTGCTTCTAATCTAAAATCCAAATTAACATATTTTCAAAATCTTCTTAAAATAAGTTTGCTGATTCACTTAACTAGAATTCAACATTAATTATAAATTTCACTCTTTTATATGTATCCTTAGACACCATTTCAAATGACCAACTTTTAATTCGACCAAAGATTGAAACACAAAGATAGTAATTTGAAAGAGAATATAAGCTATAAATTATTATTATTATTTTTATTTTTGCTTATCCCAAGTACACGTGGTACAGGCCATGATAATCATGGTGGGTAGTTAGCGACTGCTTTTTTACTGTAAGCGCACCACATGTCTACACATGTGAAAGCAGTTCGACTTTGCACTTACAAATGTGCCAGAGCCCCGTTTGGTTACTTGCACTCACTGGTGGGGTTGGATCTTTGCAAGAATCGGGGGGCCATTGGAGCTTTTTTTAATATATTCTTTTTTAAACAGAAAAAAGTGTCCAATGCGGGAATCGAACCCGGGTCGTAGTGGTCGAAAACCAAACGGTTTAACCAGCCTTCCACCGACCCCCCGCTCTAAATTATAATTGGTTGAATTAAAATAGTGAGAGAGTAGAACCTCCCTTTAAAGGACAATACCTAATTCCAATGTCAAAGTGTCCTTTAGGAAGGTGTCCTCTTAACATAAAGTTGCTAAATGGCAATTTTGCAGAGAGGTATCCTCTAATGAGTGTTTTCTCATGGAGCTTCTACTGTATACTGCATAGGCACACACATATATACAACACTAGAAAGTAAAGCAGAGTGATAAAAAGGCTAACTTTGTTGAAGAACAACCATCTTTTACCTTAGCACTCCTTTTTTTTAAATGCATGCTAGAGAATGAATAGGAATTTAAAATGGAGCCATTCTACTGAAGTTTCCTGAGGGGGCACATGGGGAAAAAGGTGATCCGGAGAGTTGGAAGGGCTTAAATTCCTGAGAACACCTCTCTCTAATTGCATATTAACCAGTGTCCTTTAGAGAAAGAGAGGTATCCTTTTATAGAAGAGCAGATAAAACGGTCATTTTTGTCAATGGAGAAACTGTCCTTTGTAGAGAGGTATCCTCTCATGGGAGGTTCTACTGTACTGGAAATGACACCTGAATACATGACTTCTACAAGGGGAAATAAATCTCTATTCACCTGTTAAAGTCAAAGAAGAGAATGGATATGTGGGGAAGGGAAATGAGAACAACAAAATTAAGGCAACAAAAAGGAAATGTGGTGGGGGGAAGGTCATCTTACTATTCTCGTAGGTCCTCTGGCACTTCAATCTCAAACTTGGTGAAGGCTTCCTTGGGAATGGGGCCGTTGGGGCTCTTGAGACGGAGCCTCTCCGAGGGGATGATCTCAGATGCCCCCCTGTCCCAGCCAATGAACTCCACCACGTGGAAGTCCCCCTTTGTCATCTTCACCTGGGCCCTCCACCAGCCGTACACCTCCTGATCTGAGAACCTCTCCAGTACCTGTACATACACACATCTCATCAGTATACCAATACACAACAACCTGTTTCTCACCAACATTGAAGCATCGATGTTGGCTAGAAGCAATTTTTTTTAAGAGTTTCTCCCATAAAAATTTAAGATGCAGTTTTTTTTTTCATCTAACAGGAAAGTTGTCTGGCTTCTATTTATAATGATAAAAATCTCATGGCAAAATTTCCAACTAGATTTTTGTTAAACCATAGAATGGGCCCAATCACTTTCCCAGTCATATATAGTGCTATTATTTATTTCCATATAGTTCTATAGGTCTCAATAAGAGTTGTGTGCGGGTCACTATGAACTGTATATATGTTGTTTCTTATCCCCTTGTGTAAAGATTACACAAATTCCATGAGTTCATGCTCCTCAAGCTGTTTTATGATAAGCAGCGGCCTCTCCCAAAGGTCCTGTTTAGTACATCTAATGCAAGCCAAAATGTGTTCTGGAGCTGCAGGTGCCAAGCTACATTTTGGGCAAGTGGGGTAGATTTTGTTATTATTTTCTATCTTCAATGGCTTGAGATGGCCTGTTCTAAATCTTGTTAGTGTTGTTTGGTGCTGTCTATTTCTGATGTTCAGAGCTGTATATATAGCTATACAACTGGTAATAAGATTTTTTAAATTTATTATTATTTTTTTTTTATCCCAAGTACATGTGGTACAGGATGGTGGGTAGTTAGTGCACCACATATCTACACATGTGAAAAGCAGTTTGACTTTTGCACTTAAAAATGCGCCAGAGCCCTGTTTGGTTACTTACACTCGCTGGTGGGGTTGCAAGAATTGGGGGCCATTGGAGCATTTTTTGTAATTAGAAAAAAGTGCCCAATGTGGGATTTGATCCCGGGTCATAGTAGTAGAAAACCAACAGACTATCCTTCCATCGACCCCATGGTAATAAGATTTATAACAGGTCATCTCAAGCAATTGAAGAGAGAGAAAATAACAAAATCTACCCCCACTTGCCTAAAACAGGACCTGTGGGAGGTGTCTCTGCTTATCAAACAGCTTGAGGAGCATGAACTCATGGAATTCTTGTAAATCTTTACACAAGGGGATAAGAAACAACCCAACTGGTAATACTAGTTTATTAGAAAACAAAAAAGACTTGGGAGATTATTGAGAAAGTTAAAGAAGAAAGAGATTTTTTTTGGTTGAATATTAAATATTAGCAAGAGAGAGAGAGAGACCAAACTACATATAATATAAATTAGCTTTGAAATTCAACAAGAAAAAAATATATATAGTTGATCACTTTATATTCTTAGCAACCAGGATTGTTAAGATGGGAGGTTGGTTAGAGGAAGTAGAAAGAAGAAGAATAGCATTAGGAAGGAAGGCAATGATTGGACAAGATTATGAAAGATATAGAGAATTGTAGAGAGACATTGGTGTGGTGACTTATGGATGTGAGACCTGAACTCCCAGAAAAGAAGAAAGAAAAATAATTGAAGCCTTTAAAATATGGACATGGAGAAAACTACTCAACAGTACCATTAACTCCGCCTTTGCCGGTCCCAAGCCCGGATGAAAAAGGAAGAGGGGGAGCAGTAACAAGCTCGCTAAAAAACCTGGGTTCAGCTGGCCCGGCTGATAGTACCCTGTAAGGGCTCCTAATTCAGGGATACAGGATGAGCAGCGTTTGTACTCCATGTTAGGAGCGGCTGCACATGGTGTCTGTTCCTCATGTCAGAGGCGGCCATTTCTTTTGGAGCTAAGTCGGCCTGCCACTGAGTAGTGCTCCCAGTCTTAAAGACAAAGACAGACGCATTGTACTTCATCCAGTCATGATGGTTGTCAAACAGACACCATCAAGGGTCACAACTTGATATCCTAATATGATTGAGTGGAGATAAGAAAGAAGAAGACAGATATATAAAAGGACAACTATTTCAATCTCAAATGAAATTATCCTGTTGGATTCCTAGAATCCCTAATTAAGGGGCTGACCTTTATATACTTAACTAGCCGAATGGCCCGGGCAACGCCCGTGTTTCACCCGATTGAATGTTTTTATTCAAATACTATTTGTTACAATTATAAATTGGCGTCTTAAATAAATGCATATATTAGTTAATAACTATAGCCTATGTGCTTTATCTGTCTATGTACTGTTGGCTTCCATAGGTGTCTCATACTGGGAAAAGGAAAGAGAGGATTCCATTTAGTTATTAACTAATATATGCATTTATTTAAAGAGCGACCCGCTCCAAAACAATAGTTACAAAAACGAAAGAGCGAGTGGTGGAGGCATGATGGGGGGGGGGGGGTGCAAAGGTGGTGTGACCGTAGCCAACCAATAGGAGGGCGCCATTCAAAAAAAAAAAAAAAAGCAAACGGTGACAGAGACGACTGATGAGGAATGACGCTCGTAACTGTATATAGAATGAGAGCAAATGTTTTTTTTATTTTAAAGATGTAGATTTTGGGGAAATTGAAGTAGAGAGAAGAAGGAAGCAATGAGCTGGCTAGAAGAGGTCAAGAAATCTACTGAAAGTTAACTAATTGAGCTATGAGTGATGTTCACTAACAGATCAAATGGGATAATATTTATCCATATAGTCATCAAAAGTTGAACTTAACGGAAGCTAACAACAACAACATTGCTAGCTTCAATGCCAAGTGGCCAATCCTGGAGTTATGCAAATTAGTGGGAACCCAGTAGACGAGAGAGACTGATGTCAAAAACACAATGGTGGGTGTTTTATGATTAGGTCTTCTCTACTTTTGTCCTCACCTACTTTCAAATTTATTCCCTCCAGGCCTGGAGAGATGGTACTTAGACAAGTACTTTCTTTGGTTCCTTATTACAGAGTGCTCCATCCCAAAGTTATATTTATTTTGTAGCTCAACTAGGTTGTCTTCTTCTTTCTTATCTCCACACTGGGTGAAGTAGAATGCATCTGCCTTTGTCATTAAGACTGGGAGCACTACTCAGTGGCAGGCCAACTTAGCTCCAAAAGAAATGGCCGTCTCTGACATGAGGAACAGACGCCATGTGCAGCCGCTCCTATCATGGAGTACAAACGCTGCTCATCCTGTATTCCTGGATTAGGAGCCCTTACAGGGTACTATCAGCCGGGCCAACTGAGCCCAGGTTTTTTACCGAGCTTGTTACTACTCCCCCTCCTCCTTTTTCATCCGGGCTTGGGACAGGCAAAGGCAGAGTTATATAATATAAACTAGGTTGTTATATATTTGGGATTTATTAGCAAAGATAATATAGCTAATATCCTAAATAGTGAAATCTAATTTTTAAAAATCTATGTTGAAAAATAAAACAATTTGAAAACTATTTCTACAGACTACACAGATCTCCAAAAGTTTTCTTAAAACACCCATTTACTGTATTCTTTAACAAATGCAGGGTATAGAATCTCACAATGGTAGAGCTGTCTAAGAGACAAAACTGACGAAACTGCTGGGATGGTTCACCACTAATGAGCCATGACCCTCCCCCCTCTTTTTTAAAAAAATTTGTATTCATTGCAGTAAAAGTACCAATTAACATGGCTAAATGGCTCTCAGTTGGCAATGTTAATATTTGACCCTAAATAGTACACTGTGATGGACAAAAGTCAAACAAAAGTCAGATGATAAGGAGAAATTTTGTTTCCTCAACACTTTGAGAGGAAGTGTTCTACATGAACCTGGGTATCAAATTGATTATTACTTGATAAAATACTTAAAAAAAAAAAACTAGTGGTGGGTTGATCTTCCTCCTCCTGTTCCAAAATAACTAAGGTACATCTTAAAAAGGACAACCTAGCTTATGTTATTTACATGAGAAATATGAACAGGTTCTTTCACAGAATTAAAAAAAAGTGTACAATGTGGGATTCAACCTCGGTTCATGGTTGTCTGGAATTGAGGGTTTTAACCACTCATTTACAGACTCTGGTTGATGTTCCAGACAAGTATTTCAGAATAAATAGCTGGTGTTGATGAGTCTGCATTTTGAAGGGAGAGGTAGTTTGTTGATAACTTACCTCAACTTCCATCCCTTCCAGCATACCCTCCAGGTGGTTCTCCTGGGTACAGGGAGGAGGAGGTAGTCTCACCATACTGTAGGGGTACTTGCCTTCCCTGGGCAGTCTGCCACAACACCACACAGCTTTATTGTCTGGAACCTCTCTCTCTCCCTAACACTCAACATATTGTGTACAAATGTGAATAAATTATGAAAATAAGGTGAATAAATTATGAAAAAAGCATCTTCTTATCATTATGGAATAATTAAAAAATCAACAACAATAGTTGATATTTATTTCAGTTGCACGATAGGGAAATGCCTTTTTCATAAGTTATGCACCTTATCCCAGTACAATATCACATTTGTACTATTTTTTCACATTGTGTAGCGGCCTCACGCAATTCTGGCCTTAACTACCCATTTCATGATTTTTCAGGATGCCTTGAATGACCAGTTTTTTGGTCGTTGTGATTCAGCTTGCACCACGCTGATGAGGGCCAAGAGCCCGAAACGCATCCGTGGTTAGCTTTTCTTGATTAATCAAGAATAGGTATTTGGCCAATTCTGGAATAATTAAAAATCAACGAGAATAGTTGATATTTATTCCAATAGATGGCGCAAGCTATCAGCAACTTTCAGAGGAGATGCTTTTTCATAACTGGACATATTGTTCCTGATGAGTCTCTGATGACCCCTAACCAACATCTACTTTATAACACTTTATGATAAGGCACACGCAATTTAGATTATAAACACAAGATAATAAGACCAAATCCAAATAAATAGTGCAGAACAATGTTTGACAAATTTTACCGCAAATGTTTCTTTTGAACGAAAAAATCATAATTTAAGAAGAAATAGTGACAATTTCTATCCTTAGGGATGAAGTATGAAAGGATGAATTCCCATCCCTGGACACTTTTATTTTTCCGTTTATCATTACTCTTCACAATTCATCCTTTCATACTTCATCCCTAAGGATAGAAATAGTCGCTAATTCTCCTTAAATTACAATTTTTCGTTTCAAAAGAAACATTTGCAGTAAAATTGTCAAATGTCGTTCTACAATCGTTAAGTGGCATTATATTGTTTTATAAAATAAATAGTGTGCGACGTTTCAATAAAAGCGTTGTTACCATCTGAAGACAAAAGTCTGATGATGATAACAATGTTGTTACTGAAACGTCACACACTATTTATTTGGATTTGGTCTTATTATGTTTATGGCACTTAGTATATTTGGTTCATTTTATTTACCTACTCTTTGATAAATTAGGTTTTTGACCAGATGGCTAAAGTGCATGCAAATAAGTTGCTCCCATTGATGTGTGTGTATAGATATATTTTCTAATTAGTTTAGGCACATTTATTCTCCTGATTCAATTAAGAATACATATTGTATTCTTCATGTATTCAACCTTTTCATACGTCATCCAAAAGTTAGAAATATTAAATATTTCTCTTTGAAATTAAAAATGATTTTTCATAAATAAAAAAGAAACTTATGCGGTAAAACTGTTTGTATAGCTTTATAATTATACGCCGCAGTCATTTATAAGTAATACATATTGTTCTGCGTGTGTGTTATTAAAAATGATTCAGTTGTAAAATTGGGAGGTGTCCTTTACTTCAATTAAAAAGAAACTCCGCCTTTGCCGGTTCCAAGTCCAGATGATAACTAAACAAACCTTCATTCTGGAAGAACCTGGCCAGAGCCAATCAGCCACTACTAATTAAATGACAATTAAAATGTTTTTTAAATGTTTTGTCAAATGTAGCCTCGTGTGATGGTAAAATTTACTGCAACATTTGAGATCATATGAATCAAATAACAAATATTTTAACTCACTAATGATTTTAGCGGACACCCCACTAGTGGACACCTCTCTACAAAGGACAGTTTTCATTTGCAAAATTACCTTTCCTACAATTTAGCAATTCTCTGGTAGGGGGACACCTCTCCCTAAAGACACTAGTGTTGAAACTACCTCTGTAACTAAGTGTCCTTTACAGAGAGGTAGTTCTACTGTACTACAATTATTTATTTCTTGTTTAGTACATTTGTCTGTTAATGATACAATTCTGTTACACCAAAAACATTACCCACAATTTATCAATTTGGTATAAATCCCAGAGTGTATATCCGTTAACTCCCGGGAGTCAACAAAGCAGAAAAGAAAGAGTGAGAAAAAAAGATGAGAAAGAGGAGAGAGGGGGAGGGAGGACTTGGCTCTGTCCCAGGCCATCCGGAACAACTGACCTAAATCTTTTGACAGTTGAAATCCAGGAATACACTAAATACCACCAGAGCTTCTCTCCCTCTCTCTCTCTGCTATTCCTTTATCTACACCTAAAGGCCAATGCTATCCACAAGGCCAAATAAATAGTGTGTGACGTTTCAGCAACAGCATTGTTACCACAAGTACTGAATTATCATCACTACCATACCCCACCACAACTTCACCCCTCTCCCCCCAAGCCAATCAATATATTATTCCACCTTCCTCGTTCAGTACTTTTGTCTGATGATGGTAACAACTCTGTTACTGAAACGTCATACACTATTTATATACAGTAGAACTACCTCCCTGTAAAGGACAACACCTAATTGCAGAGCCAAAGTATCCGTTAGGGAGATGTGTCCTCTTACCGGAGAGTTGCTAAATTGTAAAAATGGTAATTTTGCAAATGAAAACTGTCCCAACTTCATCCCTCTCCCCACAAGCAAATCAATATATTTCTCCACCTTCCTCGTTCAGCAGTCTTTTGTTTGATGATGGTAACAACGCTGTTACTGAAACGTCACACACTATTTATATACAGTAGAACTACCTCCCTGTAAAGGACAACACCTAATTACAGAGCCAAAGTGTCCGTTAGGGAGAGGTGTCCTCTTACCGAAGAGTTGCTAAATAGTAAAAAATGGTAATTTTGCAAATGAAAACTGTCCTTTGTAGAGAGGTGTCTACTAGTGGGGTGTCCGCTAAAGGGAGGTTCTACTGTATTAGGTGTTATTACCTTATGTTTCTAATCTACAATCCAATTGTGTGACAATGCTATGCAAATATTGTGGAAGAAGATGGTCCAGCATGCTGCTGTGCTGGTTGAAAGGATGAAGAAGGAGAATGGAATTCATTACTTCCTTTATTTAAATTACATGTAGCCATGATAATCATAGCAGCTAGTAATTGAGGACTGCTTCTTCCTTCTTATCTCCACTCAACAATCTTTTTTGCTTATTTTTAGTACACGTGGTACAGGCCATGTTAATCATGGTGGGTAGAAGTGGGCGACTGCTTTTAGAGTAAGTGAAACACTTGTCTAAAACATGTGAAAAGCAGTTTGACTTTTGCACTTACAAATGTGCCAGAGCCTGTTTGTTTACGCTCAATCATATTATATTATCAAGCCTGTAGAGGTTGGGATGGTGTCTGCTGAGGATGAGTATAAGCTTATCAATGGATAAGCCAATGTTAATGTTTGACAACTGCTTTTACTGTAAGTGCACCACATGTCTACACATGTGAAAAGCAGTTCAACTTTGCACTTACAAATGTGTCAGTTCCCCTTAGATCCCAACTATCAGTTGCACGATAAGGAGATGCCTTTTGATTTTTATTCTTTTTTAATTTATACACCTTATCCAAGTACAATATCACATTTGTACTATTTTTTTCACACTTTAGAAAATATTTATAAAAAAATGTGTATATTGTTTTAAGCAACATGAGATCATTTTTATGGATATTTTCAAAATACAATTTTGCATTTGTGGTCTGGTTACCATGCATTTTTAAAAAAAAAATCTATATTCCAAATAGTAACTTATGCAATCACAAGGTATTAAGACCAAATCCAAAAAAATAGTTGTTGGTTTTATTACCTTGTGTTTATAATCTATAATCCAAATTGTGCCTTATCATAACTTATGCAATGTTGGAAGCAAAAGATATTTGTTAAAAAAAAAAGTTAGAAACCAAAAGATATTTGTAAAAAAAAAAGTTGTATTTTCTTAAATTGTGCAACACCAACTTGAGTGGTTGTAAGGAAGAAGAGAGAAACCAAAACCATTCCAAACAAAAACTGATAACTGGTATTATCAGGAGAGCCAGGATTAGAATTTTTAATTTTCACACAAAAGAAGTGTCAAAATACAACTTTCTAACAAGAATGAATTGCTAACATTTCAATTAACTTTTTTCTTTCCTCTTCTATACATTTTTGCATATTAGCTAATTTCAAATAAGACAAATGATTTGAAAAAAAAAAACTTGACCCCATGCAGGGAGGACGGGCAGGATTCTCCTATATAAACCGGAACTCTCCCAAAAAAAAAAAATTAAACCCAGTTATCAGCAGTCCAAATTGACTGAAATTCATTTTATTTGAAAAAATTTGCAAAATTAAAGTTATTTGTAAAAACTACATTCTGTTACAGTAGAACCTCCCTGTAAAGGACAATACCTAATTACAGACCCAAAGTGTCCTTTAGGGAGAGGTGTCCTCTTACCAGAGAGTTTTTTTTTTTTTTTACTTATCCTTTTAGTCTAAATTAGACAAGATCTTGGAGGTCGTGCTCGTAAAGAAGCTCAAGAACTCTTCTTGGTTCTCTGTACAGGGATCTTTTGTCCTTTCCAATGCAATTTAGTAAATGTTGGGGAGTGGCCTCTTCGGTTTTGCACCTAGTGCACATGGGGAAGCTTTTGGCTCCCTCTTTATAGACTAGAAGACACAGGTGACCAGATTTCCATCTGGCCAACTGTGTCGATTCCCTTCTATTTAGTTGGAGGGTCTGTTTTTTGGGGTTTTCTACCTGGTACCAAGAATGATGGAAACTATCTCTATGGTTCCTTATCTGTTGGCATTATAGTTTGTTAATATGGTCCCTTGCTGAAATGTAGGACTCCGAGTTCACCGGAGAGTTGTTAAATAGTAAAAATGGTAATTTTGCAAATAAAAACTGTCCTTTGTGGAGAGATATCCGCTAAAGGGAGGTTCTAACTGTATTGGTAGTTTTTTTCCCTTTCCTTATGAATCTCAGAAGAGCTGTGGCTGTATGCAAATTTTAGAACAAAAGTTGATATTACCAATTTTATAAGCATTCCTTTAAACATTATTATTATTCGCAAACCTTTTTTTCTCTCCTTCTCCTAATTTGATAGGTTCCATTGGAAGATAAACCCAGTGGTTCCCACGGAGTTATATAAGCCCAACCCCACTAGTGACTAACCAAAAGGGGCTCTGGCATCTTTTTACATAGTCGAACAACTCTCTCTAAAGAGACAAGGGTCGCTCTCCCCGTCAAAATAGATGTCTAAAACCAGACGCCATCTATTGACTGTCGCCGCAACTAGCGGCCTCGGGTCGGTGACAAAGCCACAACACCAGCTTTGGTACACTGAAAAGCATCCACCTAAGACCATGGTTTCGGGCTAATGGCCCTCGTCAGTCTAGGGCGGACTTTATTCCATGAGATCTCTCTATGTGTAAAACTTGGGAGGAAGTATTTGTAAACCACTACCCAACTGTGGACTTTACCAAAAAATACTGCAGATATTACAGTATAGAACTACCTCTCTGTAAAAGACAACACTTAGTTGCAGAGAGAGAATGTTCTTTATGGGAGAGAGGTGTCCTCTAACTGGAGAGCAGGTAATAAGTATAAATTACAATTTTGACTATGGAAACTTGTCTTTTGAAGAGCGGCATTCTTTAGTGAGAGTTTTAAATGCTTAATTATTTACTCTGCAAAAAGTTTCTAATTTATTAGCATTGGCAAGTTTTCGAGTTAAAGAACTCTTCCATAGGTGTTTTTTTTTTTTTTTTCAGAATACTTGCCCCCGGGTAGTTGGTGCTCTGCGCTCCAAGAACCTGGGTTATTAATATCCCTCTCCTTACTTGATACTTGATTTAAAATATTTTCTGAAATTTCCATTACGATAGAATTTAGTGAGTGTGTCTTCTCATTATTACAATGATAATTTTAAAAAGAAATATAACAAAGCCCATTAATTCAAAGCATTGGATTCTGTAGTTGCTAAAAATTCGGATTTCAAAACAAAGTCAGATGGGTGGTTTTAAGTCCTCTTAGTATAGTTGGACAGAAATCTACCACATTGTGGAAATTTGTCACACTTGAGGGTGAAATAATGGTGACATTTCATGAGGACCAACCTCCAAGCTGGCACTAAACCATGTCAATAATTTGGTATCCCCACTTCTTCTTAATGATGATTGTATGTCACATTTATATAAATAATAAAAGAGGGCAATACTTACTTATCTTCAAAACCAACGAGTATTTCATCTTCTAAGACATCCTTTATATAACCCTGTAGAAACACAACAACATCCAATTAACATCTACATACTCACAACATGGCACAATTTGGATTTTTCTATATACAGTTACAAGCGTCATCATCTCTGTCACCGTTTACTTTTTTTTTGGAATGGCGCTCTCCTATTGGTTGGCTACGATCACGTGGCTACGATGGCGCCGCCACTACGCGAGACACTTTGTTTTTTACTTTGCCCCCGCCCCACTCGCTTTTTGGTTTTTGTAACTATTGTGTTGGAGCGGGTCGCTCCTTAAATAAATGCATATATTAGTTAATAACTAAATGGAATCCTCTCTTTCTTTTTCCCAGTAAGAGACGCCTATGGAAGCCAACAGTACATAGACAGATAAAGCACATAGGCTATAGTTATTAACTAATATATGCATTTATTTAAGGCGCCAATTTATAATTGTAACAAATAGTATTTGAATCGAAACATTCAATCGGGTAAAACATGGGCGTTGCCCGGGTCATTACCCGGGTTTAAACATGCCCGGGTTAAACACAAGGTAATAAGACCAAATAAATAAATAGTATGTGACGTTTCTGTAATAGCGCTGTTACCAAAACGTCACACGCTATTTATTTGGACTTATTACCTTGTGTTTACTCACAACATATTTACATACAACTAGGCAGCTTCGGTGTTTTTTTTTTTTTTTTCAATTGATATCACAAAAATTGTTAACTCTCCCTAATACACTGTAAAGGAAAAATACTGGGAGGACCTGGCTCATCAGTGGTGAACCCTCCTGTTAGTTTTGCCAGTTTTGTCTACTAGACTGCACAATGTAAGAGGGTCGGTGGATGAGTATCTAAACTGTTTGTTTTCAACCACTACAACCCAGGATCAAATCCCACATTGGGCACTATTTTACAATTTATAAAAATGCTCCAATGGCCTCTCTTCTTTCTTATCTCCACTCAATCATATTAGGGTATCAAGCTTGTAAAGCTTGAAACCATCATGACTGGGTGAAGTATAATGTGTCTGCCTTTGTCATTAAGACTGGGAGCACTACTCAGTGGCAAGCCGACTTAGCTCCAAAAGAAATGGCCGCCTCTGACATGAGGAACAGATGGCATGTGCAGCCGCCCAGGTTTTTTAGTGAGCTTGTTACTGCTCCCCCCTCCTCCTTTTTCATGGCCTCTGATTCTTGCAAAAGTCCAACCCCGCCAGCGAGTGAAAGTTACCAAACTGAGCTCTGGCACACTTGTAAGTGCAAAAATCAAACTGCATTTCACATGTGTAGACATGTGGTGCACTTACAGTAAAAGAAGTCGCCAACTTCTACCCTACCATGATTATCCTGGCCTGTACCACGTAAACAAAGGATAATAAAAAATAATAATGCAGTAGATTGTTCTGCTTATATAGCCTGTGATATAGAAACAAATATTTAGGGAAATTATAGTCATTTGGGAGAGGAGAGAAAAAAATATATATATAATGCCATGTGAAAAATTAGGAAAGACAAAATTCAGGATGAGACAGCAATTTAAGGCAAGAACAAACTATGAAGGATAAACAAAAGATAAGGAATGAGGGAAGTTTACAGAGTAGTAAAATATAAGCATAAAAAAAATGCTACTCTGTTAATACTAGTGTAAAATAATAAATACTTGTAAAATAACAAATAATTCGTTACAATATAATATACTTTCAAAGGGGGGGCTACTGCACTTTTTTCCCCACTATATATAAAAGAATTTTTTTAAAATTCATATAGCACTACCAACCAGTCAAGACCAAGCACACTGGTAAAACACTTGGGACCTTAGGATGTTATAAACCATATTGCTGTTATACCATAAAATAAGACCTAATCCAAATAATTTAATAGTGTGTGACGTCCGATCACCATGATGAGAATGCTGTTGCCGAAACGTCACACACTATTAAATTATTTGGATTAAGTCTTATTTTCTTGTATTATAATCTATAATCCAAATTGTGATGTTATAAAAAGAGGTCATTATAACAAGGTTCCCCTGTATGGGATTTAATAACAAAACTTATATTTTGATTTATAGTGCAAATTTATAGGTGCTCAGGAATTCAGGAATGTTTGAGACGGCACCAAGCCAGAGCACATTTCCTTCCTGAACAATTGTTTGAAAAGAGAGGACCAATTCAGTCTTTAAAAATAATTTTATTTCTTTAAAAGTTTCAAGGGAGATCCCTCTCTCTCTCATTGTCAGTTTATATTTTATGAAATGTTTTATGACAAATGAAAACATTTAAACGCAAATGTTTCTTTTCACAAATAAATCAAACTCTTCTATTGTCCTTACTGCAATGAAAAAATATTAGGAGGGCTTGGCTCATCAGTGGTGAACCCTCCCAGTAGTTTTGTCAATTTTTTTAATCTACCAGACCGCTTCTTTAAAGCTCTAATACTGTATTGGATCATTCTGCTTTTATATGCTACACTGAAGGGTGGAATCTTAGAAATGGTATTTAAGCAAACTATGGACATAAGCTTTTAGGACAGTAGTATTACATTTAAATATTTGCATACAACAATAAGGTCAAGTTAGGTACAAATTAATACAAAGCAATAACGCGCCATCTATATATGACGAATGAAGACATTAAAACGCGAATGTTTCTTTTCACAAATAAATCAAATTATAGTCATTGCTGCGATGAAAAATGAAACATTGAAATGTTTTTCCATGGGGGTGCGTTGGTAAACATTAAACAAGTTGAACAAAGATGATAAGCCACAATTTAGTTAAACAAACTGATAAAGAGAGGTAGCAAAATCCCTTGAAATATTTTAAATTTTCTTTCCCCATACAGATTCCAAATAAGTCTTATTTTATTAGAGAATAGGTACAAAATGTCAATACAAAATGATAGATGGTTTTTCATATCCCTATTACATATTCTACAGGCCATGATAATCATGGTAGGTCTGCTTTTACTGCAAATACACCACAAGTCTACATGTGCAGAAAGCAGTTAGAGTTTTGCACTTTGGAAGTGTGCCAGAGGCCTGTATGGTTACTTGCACTCGCTGCTTGAGCAAGAATCGGGAGTGGACTATTCAAGCAACTTTTTCAAACACAAGGTAATAAGACCAAATCCAAATAAATAAATAGAGTGAATTTGGTCTTATTATCTTGTGTTTAAACTCAACCTTTGCTGGTCCCAAGTCCGGATGAAAAAGGAGGAGGGGGAGCAGTAACAAGCTCACTAAAAAACCTTGGCTTAGCTGACCCGGCTGATAGTACCCTGTAAGGGATCCTAATCCAGGGATACAGGATGAGCAGCGTTTGTACTCCATGTTAGGAGCCGCTGCACATGGCGTCTGTTCCTTATGTCAGAGGCGGCCATTTCTTTTGGAGCTAAATCGGCCTGCCATTGAGTAGTGCTCCCAGTCTTAATGACAAAGGCAGACACATTCTACTTCACCCAGTCATGATGGTTGTAAAACAGACACCATCAAGGGTCACAACTTGATACCCTAATATGATTGAGTGGAGATAAGAAAGAAAAAGACCTTGTGTTTATAATCTATAATCCAAATTATGCATTATCAAGATATTTAAAAAGCCCTATGTGTGAATGGTTTCTGGGTCATGGCAGTCAGAAATGGACAGTTTATTCCACTGACAACTGGAAGCCAAAAATCAACCTTGGAGAGAGAGTGATGCTATCAGTGAGTCTATACTGGGATAAGAGAAGATAGTAGATTCTATGCTAAAAGTTCAAGTGTATTTACCCCCAAAACATACATAGATGGATATTTTGTGTGCCCGAAGGAACTTGGATCTATAAAAATAAAGGTTACCTCTCCCTTCGAAATAGACGCTAAGTGAAGCTGATGTAAATAGAAGCTGGTGTTGTGTCACCAACTTGAGTCCACCAATTTGAAAGTCAATTTATAGGGAAAATATTTAGTGTAATTTTGGTGGGAGTGAGGTGACCATTATTTTTATAGGTATATTGAGAAAAAGGCATCTCTAGATCTGGCAACTAAAGTTTGTTGGCGCCATCTGTCAGAATAAATATCAACTAATCGGTGATTTTTTAAATTCCAGAATGGCAAAAAAAAACCAAACCCAATAGATGCCGCAAGCCATCAGCAAGTTTTAGTTTCACGACCAGGAGATGCCTTTTTTCAGTTGGATAAACCTGATCCCAGTGAAATTTCACTTTTGTACGATTTTTTACCACAAACATAGGTATTCATGATTTCAACTGTGATATTATAACACTATGCGGTACTAAGTTTGTTTATACAATAATGCCTTATAATGCCTTGATAAAGGTTGGCGTTCAACTAGCCGAAATATTGGCAAAATAAATCCAATATATGCCTTTTTATTATCTAATACATAGGTATGTAAATCCTAGAATAATCAAAATCAGGGTTTGGTTGATATTAATCACTAGCCGAATGACCCGGGCAACGCCAGTGTTTTTCCCGATTGAATGTTTTTATTCAAATACTATTTGTTACAATTATAAATTGGCGCCTTAAATAAATGCATATGTTAGTTAATAACTATAGCCTATGTGCTTTATCTGTCTATGTACTGTTGGCTTCCGTAGGCATCTCTTACTGGGAAAAAAGAAAGAGAGGATTCCATTTAGTTATTATCTAATATATGCATTTATTTAAGGATTCACATTTATTACTGTGAAGGACAACACCTAGTTGCTGAGCCAAAGAGTCCATTTTGCTGTACAACAGAATCCTTTATATGATAGGATGTCCACTAGCAGGAATGTCTTCTCAATTAAAGTCTGACCTTATCTATACTTTCTCTCTCTCCTTCTATATACTCTCCTAGTTTAATGTACCCACACAAATTTGGCCTTAAATACACTTTTATTCATTTTACAAGAAACCCCTTTGTAACCGCTTTGGAGGGTCCTTTAGGTACCTCAAGCTAATAAAGCATGAAACCTCTTCATTTGGGAGTCGGTGGATGGATGGTCTAAACCGTTAGTTTCCGACCACTACGACCCGGGTTCGATTCCCGCATTGGGCACTTTTTTAAATTTAAAAAAAAAAAAAAAAATGCTCCAATAGCCCCCGATTCTTGCAAAAAGTCCAACCCCACCAGCCAGTGCAAGTAACCAAACGGGGCTCAGGTACATTTGTAAGTGCAAAGTTGAATTGCTTTTCACATGTGTAGACATGTGGTGCACTTACAGTAAAAGCAGTCGCCTACTTCTACCCACCTTGATTATCATGTACCATGTGTAGTAGGGATAAGCAAAAAAAAAAAAACCTCTTCATTTATCAAGAAATCAGAGATTAGCCAATATCCTAGAATAAATCTAAATCAATGTGTTATAATTACAATTATATTCTCACAATGAGTATCTTTTTTTATTTAAAAATGCTAGCTTTCAAGTGTTAATCGCTCTTCAACGGGCTTACAAAAATATCGACTTAATCCCACTAGAAATATTTACAAAAACAAAAACAAACGAACGCGCGCCGCGTGGATATATTTATAACTGAAAATTTTGAATTGGTTTGTAATTTAACTATTTTAAATATTTTATGGAATATATCTATTTCAATTTTTAGGGCATCCAGAACATATAAAATTAATCTATTGATTATTATTAATCTATTAATTTTATATGTTCTGGATGCCCTAAAAATTGAAATAGATATATTCCATAAAATATTTAAAATAGTTAAATTACAAACCAATTCAAAATTTTCAGTTATAAATATATCCACGCGGCGCGCGTTCGTTTGTTTTTTGTTTTTGTAAATATTATCTAGTGCGATTAAGTCGATATTATAGTAAGCCTGTTGAAGAGCGAATAACGCTTGAAAGCTAGCATTTTAAATCAAAAAAGATACTCATTGTGAGAATATAATTGTAATTATAATACTTTTTCACAATTTCATCATGAATAGAAATCAATGTGTGTTTATATAGTTGACATTTAATTCTGATAGATAGCACTTTGCAGTCTTAAATGTTCATTTGATGAGCAGTCAGGATGTCTTTTCATTAAATGACAAAAATGGTAAAAAACCATAGTGATCTCCAATAGGACTGAACCTGTGGTTCACTATAGCCATGGTTTATTATAGCCATAGTTTACTGTATTATAAAATAAAAATGGGGACATTTAAGGTACTATAAGCAAAGGTTTGCTATATCTCAAGCTTATTTTAGCGAGGTTTTACTGTATATTCATTAATATTTTCAAAATATAAGAAAAAAGGTTAACAAGGCATTTCCATATCACATATGTGTGTGTGCAAAAAAAAAAAAACTACACCAGCTTTCAGCAAATTTGAACATATAGCCCAACCTGCATTCCACAAGCTAAAACTCCCACATTTTGGCAGTTTATAGACTGATTTCTCTCACAACTCCTTCAATAAGCTATCAGAAAGCTGCACCTGTAATAATGAGGGCCATATAAACATGCCTAGTATTTTGGTTTAGGTATACTATCTTCCAACAAACTAAACACTTACAAGGATTCATGAAATCTCAGTTGAATTTGGAAGGTGTATTATTATTCGTTTAAATAGGCTACTTGATAAATGGAATTGATAAGGCACAATTTGGATTATAGATTATAAACACAAGGTAATAAGACCAAATCCAAAAAAAAAATAAATAGTGTGTGACGTTTCGGTAACAGCGTTGTTACCATCTTCAGACAAAAATAAAGATTCAGTACTTTTGTCTGAAGATGGTAACAATGCTGTTACCGAAATGTCACACACTATTTATTTATTTGGATTTGGTCTTATTACCTTGTGTTGATAAATGGAAAAAAAAAAATTGGTTAAACTAAATTGCTGAATTACAGTCAGTTGAATTAAAGAGGTACAAACTCCGTCTTTGCCGGTCCCAAGTCCCGATGAAAAAGGAAGAGGGGGAACAGTAACAAGCTCGGTAAAAAACCTGGGCTCAGTTGGCCCTGTAAGGGCTCCTAATCCAGGGATACAGGATGAGCAGCGTTTGTACTCCATGTTAGGAGCAGCTGCACATGGTGTCTGTTCCTCATGTCAGAGGCAGCCATTTCTTTCGGAGCTAAGTTGGCCTGCCACTGAGTAATGCTCCCAGTGACAAAGGCAGACACATTTTACTTCACCCAATTATGATGGTTGTCAAAACTTGATACCCTAATATGATTAAGTGGAGATAAGAAAGAAGAAGAAAGAGGTACAACTGTATCTTGTTAACTCCCATATTATGGATGAACAGGAGCCAACTGGACCAAGAAGTGCCTCTATTCTTCGGGTAAACAAAACCAAAAGTAACGATTAGTCATTGATGGAGTACTAATGGACTTATTCTTCTTTATTCCAATTAAAGTCTGGTTGTTACTTGGTGTTGGCTTCTCTTCATCCACATAATAATCTTTCGCTTTTTACTTGTTGTTTGTATTGTGATTATGTGGATCGGTGGACAAGTGGTATAGACGTTGATTTCTGACCGTCACTACCCAGGACCAAATCCCGCATTGGGCACTTTTTTTTTTAAATACAAAATTGCTCCAATGAGGCTTCTGATTCTTACAAAAGTACAACCCCACCATTGAGCACAAAGTAACCAAACAAAGCTTCTTGCATACTTGTAAGTACAAAAGTCCTAACTGTTTTCCACATGATAAGGCCCACAATTTGGATTATAACAAGGTAATAGACCAAATCCAAATAAATAAATAGTGTGCTGACGTGTCTGTAACAACGCTGTTACCGAAATGTCACACACTATTTATTTATTTGGATTTGGTCTATTACCTTGTATCTGTTTTCCACATGTATAGACATGTGGTGCACTTAACAGTAAATGCAGTTGTTAATTACTACCCACCATGATTACAAATGGCCTTGTACTGCTATGTATACTAGGTTTAACAATGGTTGCCTGTAAAGTCGGTTTTACGGGCGAAGATTTTACGTGACAACGGTAGAATATCTATTGATATGAATATAATTAAATTGCACAATAGGAACAAGAATTTGAATGAAAATAAGAATTGCACAAATTTTAACTATAGAAATATATTTTGTTTACTAAAACATTGTACATGTAAACTTAAACTTAACTAATTCCTATTTGAGTGATTTTGTTGAGGATAGGACGATGATAGGAGAAATATGAAATGAAAGGAAGTGTTTCTGCTGTAATGTGTCTTGCGAAAGTCAAGTCGATAGTTGTTCCTTTTAACGTAGTTGACTTAGAAACGTTTGATACGCAATCAAGATTATACGTATTTTTCATGAAATTAAGAAACGAGTTGTCAGGCTTTACGTTTTTGTTAAAATCACCACACAGAAGAATCGGTATACTAGAATCAACTTGCACGAACGGTGGCACGTACTGGCTGTTGTGAATGTACGGACCGAGTCCTTGCCATAGTAACATTCCAATATCCTGCATACTAGCTCCTGGATGAATATATACAGCACCGAGTATAAACTTGAAGCTAGTATTAGCGGCGAAGCAAGTAACTTCAGTCATGCACATGTCACCCTTGGTTTTAATGACACGAGTTACGTCTGTAATCGCAACTTGGAACACTTCCGCCGTAGATGTCGATGATAATTTACGATAGATCGCCACTCCACCAGCCGCGTTGGTATTTGAAAATCAAAACACTTATTCAGATCGAAGGTTCAAATTTTTGCTAAATAAATTTGAAATTAAATAAAATTTGTAATTGTAAATGATGAAGTTGAAAATTAAAACATTTACTTAAATTAGATGTTAAAATTCTTGCTCAACACAGTTTAAATAAAGTTTTCTTATATCTGCCACTTTTTCTTAATATTTGTAATTTTAAAGAATCAATTCGAAAATCAAAACATTTATTCAGATCGAAGGTTCAAATTTTTGCTAAATAAATTTGAAACTATTTAAAATATGTAAAATAATAATTAATTAATTAATTAATTTTAAACTAATAATTTACTTAACACTATCAACATTTATCAATAGTATGACATAACCTATAAACTCAGTTTCTCAACTTTTGTGTCAATCTAACAATTAATCAATCAATCATAGTTTACGATAATGAAATATCAGTGTACAATTATTTACCTTTATTGTTGTAGTTGTTGTAAATGACGAATCTAAGCACTCCACATTTTCACTACAGACACAGCTGACGATACTTTAACCACACGTGTGAACTTGTATTATGACGCTTTCTTGTTTTTCCAACGCCAAGAACGTTCGAGAAAGACAAAGACAGAGACAAGCATGCGCCGATTCAATGCGCCTAATTCTCTAGCGCTGCGCGCGCAGCACTCTCGTTCGGTGACTCATCGTAACGTTACCGGGCGTTACACTTTTTCATAAGTGACTCCCAGCCGCAACCTAATTTAAGACGTTGTCACGTCAATAAAATTTAAAATCTATATATAATTACTACAGGCTTCATTACATATCTAGTATGGTCCAAGGATAATCTAGAAAAAAAAATTACAAATTCATTGAAACAACTCAATTCTAAAACAAGAGGCAATTAGGTTACAATTAGGATTATAGATTAAGAACACAAGGTAAATAAGGACCAAATTTATTTATTTGGATTTAGTCTTATTACCTTGGAGGTTTAAAACAAGCTTTAAACAGTATAATCAATAATGATAAAGCACAAAAAAATTGGATTATAGATTATAATACAATAAGACCTAATCCAAAAAATTTATTAGTGTCATTTATTCTTTTGTCTGATGATGGTGACTATGTTGTTGCCGAAACGTCCCACACTAATAAATTATTTAGAATAGGTCTTATTTTCTTGTAGTGTAATCAATAAATATAAAGTAAAATTATATAAATAATAAGACATGCCGAAACCCGGGATCGAATCAGGGACCCTTAGATCTTCAGTCTAACGCTCTCCCAACTGAGCTATTTCGGTTCTTATAATAATAATTAATTTATTACTGTACTCACAGAATTTGTAAACTAGTCTTTGCACCAACCATACCTAACCATAGAACCCATCGGTCAATACCTATTTGTAGAGTCAAGGTGTTCTTTGGAGAGAGGTGTTCTCTTACCAGAGAGCAGCTAATTACACTCATGGACAAAACTTAAGGAAGTTGTACCTTTTAGCATGTATATCGGGATTCAGACAATAACTCTGAAAGATACACTCATGGACAAAACTTAAGTTGTACCTTTCAGCATGTATATCGGGATTCAGACAATAACTCTGAAAGATATTACAGTGACAATAAAATATGACCTAATCCAAATAATTTAATTGTGTGACGTTTTGGTAACAGCATTGTTGCCATACAAGATTTATTATTTTGTTTGATGATGATAACAATGTTGTTACCAAAACGTCACACACTATTTATTTGGATTTGGTCTTATTACTTTGTGTTCTTTATCCATTGTGCAACAAGATAATGCTTCAGTGATTTTATAAGGTAAAAAAAAAAAGTGTGAATATTAAGAGAAAATGTGGAAAATGCTTTTCTATACAAGATTATTAAAAGTGATATTTTTTAATTCTTTAAGATTTTTTTAAAAGTTTGCTATATATATAAAAGGAACAATATAGATCACTCATTGAAATTTCTAAAAAGGGTTTAAAAATTGAATCCCAAATAAAGATAAAAACTATATGCTTGTGAGTGAAATTGAAAAAAAATCAATTTAAATTTTTTTGCGCTCTCCTAATTGCTATATAGAAATTTTGCATGTCATCCTTGCACAGGGACCATGTTAATCTTCTCTGAATATTCCTAATGTAGTAGTTATACCACCGAACAAGCGTGTACATAGTGATATATCTCTTCATGAATATTGTTAGCAAAGATTTTATATAATTTTATGTATAGATTATTAATTTTGATATTTATATTTTGCTACTCTGTAAACTTCCCTCATTGCCTCTCTGGTATTTTATAAACTTGAATTTGTTCTTGTTTTGTACGCTCCAGGAATCCGGGTTACCTTGAGAGAGAGTGTGTCCTTAATAAGGCACAATTTGGATTATAGATTATAAACACAAGGTAATAAGACCAAATAAATAAATAGTGTGTGACGTTTCGGTAACAGCGTTGTTACCATCTTCAGTCAAAAGTATTGATTGATTGATTGATTCAGTCCTTTTGTCTGAAGATGGTAACAACGCTGTTACCGAAATGTCATACACTATTTATTTATTTGGATTTGGTCTTATTACCTTGTGTTTAGAGTGTTCTTGTCTTAAATAAATGGTAATGTGTCATTCTGAAGTTGTCCTTCCTAATTTTCTACATTACCATAGTTATAGATTGTGTCTATGACCCCGGATCAAGTTTGTCCAACATCTACAGTTTATACCATTCTTCCACCAACTCCCTTTATGAATACAAGAAAATAAGACCTAATCCAAATAATTTATTAGTGTGTGATGTTTCAGCAATAGCATTGTCACCATCATCAGACAAAAGAATTTTGTCATTTTATTCTTTTGTCTGATGATGGTGACAAGGCTGTTGCCGAAACGTCACACACTAATAAATTATTTGGATTAGGTCTTATTTTCTTGTATTATAATCTATAATCCAAATTGTGCTTTATCATCCCTTTATGAATGTTACATTTTTGTATAGTCCAGGTTAGCTTAGGTTCTGATTATGAGGAAGCAGGGTAGAACATACCTTTTAGGTCTCCCTCTCCAATATTGTTTTTTAAACTATCCCTAGTACACGTTGGTACAGGCCATGATAATCATGGTGGGTAGAAGTTGGGGACTGGCTTTAACTGTGTGTCTACACATGTGAAAAGCAGTTCGACTTTTGCACTTACAAATGTGTCAGAGCCCTGTTTGGTTACTTGCATTCATGGTGGGGTTAGACTTTTGCAAGAATCGGGGGCCATTGGAGCATTTTTTTTTTTTTTAATATAAAAAAGTGCCCAATTTGGGATTTGATCCTGGGTTGTAGCGGTTGAAAAACCAATGGTTTAGACTATTCTTTCACCGACCCCCTTCCACTATTGTTTAGGTAGCCAATTGGAAATTATATTAATATGGAGCTAAATATTTATTGAAAATATAATAGAAAATGGCAATAGAATATTAACTATCCTTTATACAAGGTAATAAGACCAAATACAAATAATTAGTGTGTGACATTTCGGTAACAGCATTGTTCCCGAAATGCCACACACCATTTGGATTTGGTCTTATTACCTTGTGTTTATAATCGATAATCCAAATTGTGCCTTATCATAACTATTATTTGTTTTGTATTAGCGACCAAAGCCAGACAGTTTTATTTATTTGCTTTAAATCTCTCTATTTATTTAGATATTACATTTTTAATTTTAAATTACACATTGCCAGTGTTGTAATATTAGATAGCATGTCTTGTAATGTTTAGCCATCCCCACTTCCATACCTCATGGAAAAAAAGCTCATTTCTAATTTGGCCCGCAAGCAAAAACAATGAGGGACACTGATGATTAGGTACAATTTGGATTATAGATTAGAAACAAAAGGTAATAAGACCAAATCTCAAAAAAGTTGTGACGTTTCGGTAATACAGTAGAACCTCCCCTTAGCGGACACCCCGCTAGTGGAAACCTCTCCACACAGCGTTGTTACCTAAACGTCACACACTACTTATTTATTTAGATTTGGTCTTATTAGCTTAGTGTTTATAATCTTTAAATTTCCTTTAATTAAAAAAATATAAAAAGAAGAGCAAAAACAAAGTTAAAAATTTGTAAAAAGTGTCACTTTAATAATACATTGGAACTTATAAAAATAAAAGGTAACAAAGACCTGCTTCAATCCAAATTGTAACCTATCACCACAGTGGATGGAAGCTAATTATTTAGAGCTTCCTTTATGACACAGCAACTTGGGTGGGGAACATCCTCTATGGTTCAAAGTTTCAGGCCTTAATTGTATATAGTGCTACGTTTGTAACCAACACAAGGTAATAAGACCAAATAAATAGTGTGTGACGTTTTGGTAACAGCGTTGTTACCAAAACGTCACACACTATTTATTTATTTGGATTTGGTCTTATTACCTGCGTTTATAATCTACTAGCCGAATGACCCGGGCAACGCCGTGTTTTACCCGATTGAATGTTTTGATTCAAATACTATTTGTTACAATTATAAATTGGCGCCTTAAATAAATGCATATTTTAGTTAATAACTATAGCCTATGTGCTTTATCTGTGTATGTACTGTTGGCTTCCATAGGCGTCTCTTACTGGGAAAAAGAAAGAGAGGATTCCATTTGGTTATTAACTAATATATGCATTTATTTAAGGAGCGACCCGCTCCAACACAATAGTTACAGAAATGGGGGGGGGGGGGGGGGGGGGGGGGGGGCAAAGGTGCCGTGATCGTAGCCGACCAATAGGGGGGCGCCATTCCAAAAAAAAAGCAAACCGTGACAAGACATGAAAAATGAATGACAGATTAAGAACGCATGACGCTCGTAACTGTATATAGAATAATCCAAATTGTGCCTTATCTGTCGTAACCAACATTAAAATCTTGTGGAAAATCATGAAGATGAGAGGTTGCCTCTGGCAGGCATTCATAGTTCTTAAAATTAAAGGAGTTACAAACTCCGCCTTTGCCGGTCCCAAGCCTGGATGAAAAAGGAGGAGGGGGAGCAGTAACAAGCTCGCTAAAAAACCTGGGCTCAGCTGATAGTACCCTGTAAGAACTCCTAATCCAGGGATACAGGATGAACAGCGTTTGCACTCCATGTTAGGAGCGGCTGCACATGGTGTCTGTTCCTCATGTCAGAGGCGGCCATTTCTTTTGGAGCCAAGTCGGCCTGCTACTGAGTAGTGCTCCCAGTCTTAATGACAAAGGCAGACACAATCTACTTCACCCAGTCATGATGGTTGTCAAACAGACACCATCAAGGGTCACAACTTGATATGATTGAGTGGAGATAAGAAAGAAGAAGAAAATGATAGTTACAATGAAAATTAGACCTATTCCAAATAAATTAATAGTGAGTAACGTTTCAGTAACAATACTGTTACCGAAACATCACACACAATTTATTTGGAATAGGTCTTATTTTCTTATAGCTGTTATCTCTATAATCCAAATTGGGCTTTATCAAAATTAAAAATACTTCGACCAGTAAATATTTTTATTATCTCAGCATTTTGACAAAAATCTTTTCTTTGTCAGGAACAAATAAAAATTAAAGCATTTAGCAAAGTGTTATAAATTATTCTGAGAATATTTTTGTCGAAGAGCATCAAGATAATAAAAATATTTACTGGCCAAAGTATCTTTAAGAATATTGCGAAAAATAGTAAAAAAGTTAATTATTATCCCTAGTACACGTGGTACAGGCCATGATAATCATGGTTGGTAGAAGTTGGCAACTGCTTTTACTGTTAAGTGCACCACATATCTACACATGTGAAAAGCAGTTCGACTTTTGCAATTACAAATGTGTCAGAGCCCTGTTTGATTACTTGCATTTGATGGTGGGGTTGGACTTTTGTAAGAAACGGGGGTCATTTGAGCATTTTTTTCTTAAATCAGAAAAAAGTGCTGGATTCAATCCTGGGTCATAGCAGTTGAAAACCAACGGTTCAGACCATCCTTCCACAGACTCCCTAGTTAAACTATACTGGGATTCGGTGGATAAATTAAGAAGAAAAAAAAAAATGCATATCCTGATTATGCAAATAAAAGTTGCTGATGGCTTGTGCCATTTGTCTGAAACATGTGATTAGCTCTTCTTGATTAATTAAGAAAGTGTATTTGGCTAATTCTGGATAAGACAACGATGGGGGTCGGTGGAAGGCTGGTTAAGCTGTTTGGTTTTCGACCACTACGAGCCCGGGTTCGATTCCCGCATTGACACTTTTTTCTGTTAAAAAAAAAAAAAATGCTCCAATGGCCCCTGATTCTTGCAAAAGTCCAAACCCATCAGCGAGTGCAAGTAACCAAACGGGGCTCTGGTACATTTGTAAGTGCAAAGTCTAACTGCTTTTCACATATGTAGACATGTGGTGCACTTACAGTAAAAGCAGTTGCTAACTACCCACCATGATTATCATGGCCTGTACCACGTGTACTAGGGATAAGCAAAAAAAAACGATAATCTTCCCTTCTTCTCTTCTTTCTTATCTCCACTCAATCATATTAGGGTATCAAGTTGTGATGGTGTCTGTTTGACAACCATCATGACTGGATGAAGTAGAATGTGTCTGCCTTTGTCATTAAGACTGGGAGCACTACTCAGTGGCAGGCCGACTTAGCTCCAAAAGAAATGGCCGCCTCTGACATGAGGACAGATGCCATGTGCAGCTGCTCCTAACATGGAGTACAAATGCTGTTCATTCTGTATCCCTGGATTAGGAGCCCTTACAGGGTACTATCAGTTGAACCCAGGTTTTTTACCGAGCTTGCTCCCCCTCCTCCTTTTTCATCCGGGCTTGGGACCGGTAAAGGTGGAGTTTGTCTTCTTTCTTATCTCCACTCAATCATATTAGGGTATCAAGTTGTGACCCTCGATGGTGTCTGTTTGACAACTATCATGACTGGGTGAAGTAGAATGCCTTTGTCATTAAGATAATCTTTCACAATAGAAGAACAAACAAAAGTCAGGGAGAAGAGCTTCTTTTAATAAGAGGATGATGGTACAAGTTGTCAGGTAAGATGTCCTTCTACCTGTACAGAATGGACACCATTAGAAAAGCCTCTTGCTCGAAAGTTTGTACAATCATTTTCTTATAGAAAGAAGTTCTTCTCTCCAAACTGTGTTTCTTCTAATTCTGGAATAATTATCAACAATTAAATTATTCCAACAGATGGTGCAAGCCATCAGCAACTTTTTGTTGCACAATCAGATTGCTTTTTTTTTTAAATTAAAATATACACCTATCCCCCGATTTACACGGTAGATACGTTCCTGAGAAAAACGTGTAAATCGGGGGATAGGTGTACACAGAAATAAAAATAAAATGCATTGACAGGTTAAAATATGTAGTCAGCATATAAGCTCGGGATTCCTCGTGAGATGTGTACACAGCGCATGTGTTCAATCACAGTAGCATTTAGTATAGTGCGATAAAAAAAAAAAAAAAAACTTATTTGGAAAACCGTGTAAAAGCGAAAACGTGTAAAACAAGTACCATGTAAATCTGGGGATAGGTGTATATATATATTTTGCTTATCCCTAGTACACGTGGTACAGGCCATGAGAATCATGGTGGGTAGAAGTAGGTGACTGCTTTTACTGTAAGTGCACCACATGTCTACACATGTGAAAAGCAGTTCAACTTTACACTTACAAATAAATATGCCCGAGTTTGGTTACTTGCAGTCGCTGGTGAGGTTGGGCTTTTGCAAGAATAGGGGGCCATTGGAGCATTTTTTTAATCAGAAAAAAGTGTCCAATGCGGGAATCGAACCCGGGTCGTAGTGGTTGTAAACCAACGGTTTAGACCAGCCTTCCACCGACCCCCCATTAAAATCTTGGGTCTCAAGTATTGTTGCTATAACAGGGTTTAATTTTGTTAAAATTTCTTTTGATTTTAAATAATTTCATTTCTGAAATAAATTTGATTTCATTAATATACTTGTTTATTTTCTGATATGACAATATTAACAATAATAAAGAAAAATGTTTCTTATTTCAATTTTATATTGTAATTTTTTACAAAAGAAAATTCCAAAATCTACCAAAATCAATATTTGATGAAATATAAGAACACTTTTTAAAAATATTAATATAAAAGTGTTTATTATTATATTTAGCTTTTTTTTTGCTCAAATATTTTTTGAAAAATATAAAGAAATGTTATAAGTAATATAATACAAATGACCTTAATAATAAAAAAAAGGTTTTCTTTATAGATATGCTCTCATTATCTCTCCAATACAAAAACCAAAAGATAATATTTGGTTGACAAATGAAACAAAATTATTTTAAAATACTTCACTAACTACACATGATTTAATGGATAGAGTTGAAATGAAATAATGTTTTACATTCTAAAGTGTATAGGTAAATATTAAAGTTTACATTTTCTAATTATTTCTAAATATGTATATTTTAAATATATTTATAATACAACACATTATAAAATCTTTTGGGTTAAAATGTTATTTGAAATTGTTTCAACTTTTATTGTCTTTATATATTTTTAAAATAACACAATCTTCAAATTTTAAAAAATCAAAGTTGTTTTTTTGTCAATAGTTTATTTTTTTTAAATAAATAAAATGACATTGTCGCTTCGAAAAGTAATATTTAATTTTAAATATGAAATTTGTATTAGTCACATGGCGTTTCAAAACAAACAAAAGTTTTTTTTTTTTTAATTATAAATTTTTATAAAATAAAATTATTATTTTTAATAAATAAAATCAATAATAATATATAAAAATAATAAAAGAAATAACAAAACAAATATAATGTATATTGATATCTTTAAATTTAGCCGGCACATTTGGATATTACAAAAGGCTTGGCAGAGCGCAATAGCCAGCTAATTTTCGACACAGCACACAAAGGCGAGCGGTAAAAAGTTGCGAGGGCATTTTAAAGTATATTTTAATTTATATTTGTACTAAAAATATATGCTTACTTTATAATATGCTCCATTTTCTGCATAAACTTCAACTGCTAAATTATCCATTTTGTCTGTACAGAGAACTATGGGATAGCTGCGAAAAGCGATATATTCGGAAATAGTTAAAACAAAACTAAAATTTAATTTCACCACACTTTTTGATTTTTCAATGAATATTTACCTATTTTTTAAAGAAAATAAAATATAGCTAGATTTTTATGTTTTGTTTATGTATAATTATAAAAAATTTGAGAAGTAAATAAATTAAACATTATGAAATCGTTATTTTTGTTTTATTTACTGGCAACTCTTTTTTCCTTGTAAGAAATATGAAAATAATTACCTTAATAAAATTACTGTGTTAGAAAAGTATTTTTATGTATGATGTTCACATTTGAGCGTTGAAAGGTATATGTACTAAACGCCTATTTTCATTATAGTTATAAAATTTCCAGATTACAAATGCATTTATAATAATAAACTGAAGACTATCAATGTATCTATGAAAAATTGAGATTTATTTTTCAATCTCAAAATTAAGGCCAGCACTAAATATAAAATTATTCATAATTTGGCTCTAATATATATATTGTAAAATATTTGAAACAATTTTTATGCTATTTCTTCCATATCAATTTATAATGGAATGCCTGTTTAATCATTTTCCATTTGCTTTACATGAAATTCAAAGTAGCATTTCGAATAGCTCTGGTGTGTGGGTCATAGTTGGCACTCAATACCATATGCATTCCTACTTTTTAGCAACTAATTCCAATGCTTCTCCACATTTCGGTAAGCTTTAAGATTATGAAGACTCCCAGTAAGAATGAAAAATGTGTTAATATTTTTTTTTTAAGTCTTCTTGCAATTAAATGGGTCAATTTAGAATTTTAATTTTAAAATTAAAATTAATTTTAGTGCATCATAATATTAATATATTTAATGAATGAGTTACTTTTATTTTGAGTAAATATCTGCAGAATTATTTTGAGTAAATATCTGCAGAATTATTTCTGAAAAATATTTATGCAAATAACATTTAAAATATAAACTGACTTTGGACATATTTACTTCAGTAGGAAGATTTAGAGGGATAGAGGTTGAAAAGGAGTTTTTTTTTTCACCTTAGAGATCAGTATGTATGGCCAATATAAACATAAAGGAAATGACAATTAAATTTATGAAGTAAAGTGGATAGAAAGAAGAAGAGACCTTTTTGCGAACCTGCAAAGGCTTTGCTTATCGTTTTTTTACTATTTCGCGAAGGAGCTCAAATCGCCTGTGAATATGTAGAAAATATTCCAGCTTGATCTAGGAGAGAGATGAGAAAGTGACTGATGAAATGAGTTTTTCCTTGCTGATATAGGACATTAAAGGCCCTTTTCCATTGTGAATCTTGAGCCAGAGGAGAAGCAGCTGCCACTCTGGGAATTCTTGACTAACAGACATGACCTGGATTCCTAGTGAAGACTATTATGGAGAACCTAACTTGAGTGGTGTGAAGAAGTGATGCCCCCAGAATATGTGCTATCATGGAATAATCTTATATAATATCAAGAAAGAGAATGTACTATACTCCTGAATAAGATTCAAGATAGTTGATTCATGATTCTGAAAATGAAAGATGTGATACATAAGAAACTATCTCTCTATATATATATATTGAGAAACATCTTGATGAAGGAAAAGATATGATTTTTTTTATATTTGAATCAATGCTGTTGATGATTATCTCAGACTCTTATGATGGAGGACTAATTTGGAGGAGACTAGCATGAAGAACTGCTATGTGAACATGACCTAAAGAGCCTCTAAGGACAAACGAGAGAGCTATATAATTGTCACCTTTATTACCTTGTTTTTATCTTCTTTTAAACTCCATGAAACAATTCAACTTCTAAAGGAGCATATCAAATAGAGAGCATTATAGTTCCTACAGGTACTTAAAATGGAATCATGGATAGCACTGAAGTCATTTTTACCTCTTGTATTTAATTGAGTATAAACCTATACTGTAATAATGACTATAATTAGAAATGGAAGAAAGTAAGTGGTTTTTATTATAATTTACTAGCGGATGTACCCTTCGCCGGAACCCAGTAAAGGTTTGTCTAACGTCTCGATAAAGTGAACATTTCTTCCTTGAAAAATACTCGATAAGTTGAATAGAATCAATATTAATTGGTTCCCTCAGTAATTGGAAGTTAAAGGAAGAGTATCTTGACTTGGAATTGTATCATTATTCTTGTTTCATTTTGTCTTTCCTAATTTTCTACATTACAAAATCATCTTATCATCATGATAATATTTAGAGCAGATTGTTGAATTATAACAGATAAATTAGAATATTTATCTAGATTATTTTTAGGCGAAAAGTTATTTCAAAAATTTTATTTGCTAGAAACCTTCCCAGTACTATACTAAATAACTTCCCAAAGTTTCATGGCGTTCCAATGAGTGGTTTGGTCAGGCATAAAGGACACACACACACATACATTCATTTTTATATATATAGATAACTCTTAATAAATAATTATAGAATAATATGTGGAAGTTGTCTATATAAATTCTAACCTTATAATATTATTAATTTATAACTCTTAATAAATAATTATAGAATAATATGTGGAATCTGTCTATATAAATTTTAACCTTATAATATTAATAGAATATATAGTGGATTGAATAGGACTCTATCTGTTACTGTGGCAAGGAAACCAGGACTTGAGACACCTACTGCTGAAATGCCCACTTTTCTATAGCGTTAGATAACAGACAGTTAATAATGTGGTAGATCTATATGAATTTTTAAATACCAGAGAGAATTGTCACAGATTTAACCACTTTTGCGAATATATTTTTGAATATATTTCTAACCTGGATATAGGCAAATATATTTATATGTATTATTGGAAGAATTAAGCTTCTAATTTAATGTTTTTAGAAGAAAATCATTTTTATTCAGGATTATTACTTTAATTGATTTTATCTTTGATAGTATAAGTGAAATACAATATTTGATTAATTAAATTAATAAGAAAATTTATATTTTAATTATATAAATATTTTCACATATAAATTTAAAGATATTTTTAAAAGGCAAGTTACACTTCACCCCATCAATAATGTTTAATTTATTTTGTATTTTTAAAAATCTAGATTGCACATCGAGAAAATATGAGGCAATACCGGAATTTCATCTACTGATGCAAACAAAAAGGTTTCGATTCCCGCATTGGGCACTTTTTTTCTGATTAAAAAAAAAAAAGCTCCAATGGTCCCCGATTCTTGCAAAAGTCCAACCCCACCAGCGAGTGCAAGTAACCAAACGGGGCTCTGAAACATTTGTAAGTGCAAAGACGAACTGCTTTTAACATGTGTCGACATGTGGCGGACTTACAGTAAAAGCAGTCGCCTGCTTCTACCCACCATGATTATCATGACCTGTACCACGTGTATTAGGGATAAGCCAAAAAAAGTAGTACATGAGGGTAAATCGAGGCTGAATATATTACGAAACACCCAGTTCTGCTGACTTTCTCCTCCCCCTCATATCATTTTCTTTCACATTTTTAAAGATAAAATCCGAATGGACTTAGGGCCCAGTATCCAGGGGATGATTCTGAAAGAAGCCAAATAATATAGTAAATTTCCAATCCCCAATCGCACACCCATATTTATAACACTCAGATAAGTGGTGCTACTTGTAACAGCTTAAAATTGGAGTTTTTAATTTTTTATAATATCATTTTGAAAATAGAGGTCAATACATAAAATAGATCTTTATATAAAAAGGAATTCAAGGTATTTCAATCAAATCCCCCATCCTCTCCCCTCTTCCTGGGAATGATTTAATTTTTTAAATAAACTGACCATGGACCATAAAAAGGGTCACGTCTTTACTGTATTCGCGAACATTAAGTCTTAAAATCCACAAGGATTCCTTTCTAGAAATATTCATACGTTCTCATAATAGAAAAAAAAAATTGTTTGTTATCAGCGAGTTATCGAAGATTGTCTGAGATGCCTGAATTTTCTGTGTAAAAAAATAAATTCCAGTTACAGAAGCTCTGTTAGTGCTTTGAAAGGCATTCAACGAGACATGTCTGAAGAAAACTGCAGTTTTTGAGCCATATATCCACCTTAAAATCTCAACATAAGATTATTCAATTGTCAGAAGACCTATAGAGAAGAGGAATAAAAACAAACGTAAACAAAATTAGAGAAAATATTGCCAGAAGTAATAAATTATCATAACTGAACCTTCAACGATATATCCATTGTCATTTGTTTATTGTAAAAATACAAAATATGTAAATTAGGGTTATAGATATAAAAACTATCTTTTTGTTTGTAGAGTTAGTTAAACTTCTCTCGCTTATTAAAATTGCTTTTGATTGCCAAACGACTTGCTTATTATTTCATCACTACATTTGCATTGGTGGTTCACTGGTAGAATGCTCGCCCGAGGGAGAGGAATTCATTCAGAATTTGGGAACCAGAGCCGAAGAGGCAAGACAAATAGCCCGTCATCACATCTTCAAGGCTCAAGAGACGAACAAAACTAACTACGACGCTCGACATACAGGAAAGATATACAACCCAGGAGACCTGGTCTGGATCTTCATTCCTATTCGACGTGTTGGGTTTTCTGAAAAACTCCTAAGACGATACTTCGGTCCCTTCAGGGTTACGAAGAAAATATCGGACGTGACCTACGAGGTCGAAGCAGTCTGTGAACAAGGTAGAAGACAAAAGAAGCGCGACACCGTCCATATCCTCAGGATGAAGCCGTACTATGACCCATCAAGACAGGAAGATTCGTCGAGTGTAGATAACTCTACGTCTGGAGAAGAGGAGGAACTGAGATAAAGCTGTAGAACAGCTTCTCATGGGAGAGGGAGTAGTGTAGCATAAGCCGACTTCATGTAAATATATCCATTGTCATTTGTTTATTGTAAAAATACAAAATATGTAAATTAGGGTTATAGATATAAAAACTATCTTTTTGTTTCCCCACTTGGAAAATGTCTCCTGAGAGTAGGAATAAATGACTTTCAGCGGACTGCCGAGTTTCTCGTCCTTCCAAGTTGCAGCCACGATGTCATCTTGGGCTGGGATTTCCTCGAGTCTTCAAGTGCCATTATTGACTGTGCTCAATCTGAAATTTCGTTTTCAGAAATGCCGAATGAGGACCCATCCGTGGCACGGCTTTACTTAGCATCGGACGACATTATTCCCCCAAAATCCATCAAGAGGGTAGTTGCCCGGACACCCAACGTGGCAGGAATTAAGAATTGTGTTATTGAGGGTTCGAGGAAACTTCTTTTGGAAAAAGAGCTTTTTATTCCCTTCTCTTACGTCACCATATGGCATGGCCAGGCAAATATTTGGGTGACTAATTTTAGCAAAAATCAAATACCAATCCCTTCTGGAATTTGCCTGGCTCAGTTTATTAAAATCCAGCCGCAAGAAGTTTGCCCAATCGTGGAAGCTAACGAAAACTATGTGTCTGAAGGTGTTGAGTTAACCTACAAGATGAGTAAGTTTGAAGATTCAATAGAAAATCTTACTAATATCGATAATGCTGAGCGCCCTGTGGGAAGGGAAAATATCTCATCATGTATATCCCCCGAGCTTCCTCAGAGTCACAAGATCGAACTTTTGGAACTTCTTGAAAGATTTTCGGAATTATTCAATCCGATCACCAAAAGCCCATCTGAACTAATAACTAAGCATAAGATAACTACAGGCGACGCCAGACCATTAAAAAGGAGGCCATATCGGGTTTCACCTTCTGAAAGGAAAATTATTCAGGAAGAAGTTGACAAAATGATGGATATTGGAGTCGTCCAACCCTCAGAAAGTCCTTGGGCCTCACCGGTCGTTTTGGTAAGAAAAAGAGACGGATCGGTACGCTTTTGTGTGGATTATCGAGGTTTAAATAAAGTGACCAAAAAGGACGTTTATCCTTTGCCACGAGTTGACGACGCTCTTGATTGTTTAAAAGGGGCGAAGATATACTCCACGATGGATCTTAAGTCAGGATATTGGCAGATAAGCGTCGATGAAGCCGATCGTGAAAAAACTGCCTTCATCACTCCAGATGGCCTTTTTGAATTTAAGGTCATGCCTTTCGGGCTTTGCAATGCCCCCGCCACGTTCGAAAGGATGATGGATGGTCTCCTGAAGGGCCTACGGTGGACAATATGTTTGTGCTATCTGGACGATGTCGTTGTATTCGCAGATAATTTTTCGGACCATCTAACACGAATAGAGGCGGTTTTGAACTGTTTCAAGAAGGTCGGACTAAGGCTAAATCCCAGCAAGTGCTCTTTTGGTGCCAGTAAAATCAAGATCCTTGGGCATCAGGTAGACCAGAATGGGATCCGGCCAGACGAAGAGAAGATTAAAGCAATCACCGAATTCCCAGCTCCTAATAACTTGCAGCAGGTAAGAAGCTTCCTCGGCTTATCATCTTATTATAGACGCTTCATTAGGAACTATGCGGATATCGCACGCCCCCTTAACGCACTACTCTCTAAGGGGACAAAGTTCGAGTGGAACACAGCCCAAGAGGAAGCGTTTCGGAAATTAAAGATTGCCTTGACGTCAAAACCAGCGTTGGGACATTTTGATGATGACGCTTCAACTGAACTACATACGGATGCCAGTGGATATGGAATAGGCGCCGTGCTTGCACAAAAACAAGGAAGTGATGAAAAGGTAATCGCTTATGCTTCGCGCACTCTTTTAAGGGCCGAACAAAATTATTCAACAACAGAGAGAGAATGCCTGGCCATAATATGGGCGATTGGAAAATTTAGGCCTTATTTGTTCGGACGTCACTTTAGAGTTGTAACCGACCACCATTCCTTATGTTGGTTGACCAACTTGAAAGATCCTGCAGGCAGATTGGCGAGGTGGGCGCTGAGGCTACAGGAGTATGACGTCTCTATTGTCTACAAGACTGGGAGAATGCACCAAGACGCTGACGGCCTATCGAGAAATCCCCTAAAACATACCGAGGAGAATTTTAATGATGATATTCCCACATTATTCCTTTTAAGCGACATCGGTAGAGAACAGGAAAATGATCCTTACATTGCGGAAATAATCAGAAATAAATCTCAGCCTTCACTTACCAAGCAAGACAACAAGTTCAAAATTGTCAAAGGGATTCTCTATAGAAAAAATTATGACCCGACTGGACAACCTTTACTATTGGTGGTCCCAAGGCACCTTCGAATGGAAATCCTGAGCGACCTGCATGACGCACCTACCGCTGGACATCTGGGTTTCGCTAAAACCTACGACAGAGTCAAGAGAAGGTTCTACTGGCCAGGGCTGTACAGAAGCGTGAAGAGGTACGTGGGCCATTGTCAGGACTGCCAGCGTCGTAAAGGTGTACCTCAATTGCCCCCTGGCTATTTGAAGCCCATTCCGCCTCCGGGAGGCCCCTTTCAAAAGGTCGGAATAGATTTATTGGGACGCTTCCCCATATCTCAAGGAAAGAAAAAATGGATAGTCGTTTGTACCGACTACCTCACTAAATACGCCGTAACCCAAAGTCTAGGATCAGGTGAAGCCCAGGAAATCGCGAAATTTCTTTTAGAAGAGGTCATACTTAAACATGGAGCCCCTCGAGAAATAGTAATGGATCGAGGTCGAAATTTCCAATCAAAACTACTTCAGGAGCTGACTAATAAATGTGGCATCAAAAAGAAGACAACAACGGCGTACCATCCCCAAACCAACGGCTTAACAGAAAGATTAAACAGAACAATCGCCGACATGCTATCAATGTATATGGACCTTGACCAGAAGAACTGGGACGAGATGTTGCCCTTTATCACGTTTGCCTACAATACGGCCAAACAAGAATCGACTGGCTTCACGCCATTCTTCCTGATCCATGGAAGGGAGGCCGAGACGACCCTCGACACTATCTTCCCCTACAGTAGCTCGCCCGAGGGAGAGGAATTCATTCAGAATTTGGGAACCAGAGCCGAAGAGGCAAGACAAATAGCCCGTCATCACATCTTCAAGGCTCAAGAGACGAACAAAACTAACTACGACGCTCGACATACAGGAAAGATATACAACCCAGGAGACCTGGTCTGGATCTTCATTCCTATTCGACGTGTTGGGTTTTCTGAAAAACTCCTAAGACGATACTTCGGTCCCTTCAGGGTTACGAAGAAAATATCGGACGTGACCTACGAGGTCGAAGCAGTCTGTGAACAAGGTAGAAGACAAAAGAAGCGCGACACCGTCCATATCCTCAGGATGAAGCCGTACTATGACCCATCAAGACAGGAAGATTCGTCGAGTGTAGATAACTCTACGTCTGGAGAAGAGGAGGAACTGAGATAAAGCTGTAGAACAGCTTCTCATGGGAGAGGGAGTAGTGTAGCATAAGCCGACTTCATGTAAATATATCCATTGTCATTTGTTTATTGTAAAAATACAAAATATGTAAATTAGGGTTATAGATATAAAAACTATCTTTTTGTTTGTAGAGTTAGTTAAACTTCTCTCGCTTATTAAAATTGCTTTTGATTGCCAAACGACTTGCTTATTATTTCATCACTACAATATGTATTATTGGAAGAATTAAGCTTCTAATTTAATGTTTTTAGAAGAAAATCATTTTTATTCAGGATTATTACTTTTAATTGATTTTATCTTTGATAGTATAAGTGAAATACAATATTTGATTAATTAAATTAATAAGAAAATTTATATTTTAATTATATAAATATTTTCACATATAAATTTAAAGATATTTTTAAAAGGCAAGTTACACTTCACCCCATCAATAATGTTTAATTTATTTTGTATTTTTAAAAATCTAGATTGCACATCGAGAAAATATGAGGCAATACCGGAATTTCATCTACTGATGCAAACAAAAAGGTTTCGATTCCCGCATTGGGCACTTTTTTTCTGATTAAAAAAAAAAAAAGCTCCAATGGTCCCCGATTCTTGCAAAAGTCCAACCCCACCAGCGAGTGCAAGTAACCAAACGGGGCTCTGAAACATTTGTAAGTGCAAAGACGAACTGCTTTTAACATGTGTCGACATGTGGCGGACTTACAGTAAAAGCAGTCGCCTGCTTCTACCCACCATGATTATCATGACCTGTACCACGTGTATTAGGGATAAGCCAAAAAAAGTAGTACATGAGGGTAAATCGAGGCTGAATATATTACGAAACACCCAGTTCTGCTGACTTTCTCCTCCCCCTCATATCATTTTCTTTCACATTTTTAAAGATAAAATCCGAATGGACTTAGGGCCCAGTATCCAGGGGATGATTCTGAAAGAAGCCAAATAATATAGTAAATTTCCAATCCCCAATCGCACACCCATATTTATAACACTCAGATAAGTGGTGCTACTTGTAACAGCTTAAAATTGGAGTTTTTAATTTTTTATAATATCATTTTGAAAATAGAGGTCAATACATAAAATAGATCTTTATATAAAAAGGAATTCAAGGTATTTCAATCAAATCCCCCATCCTCTCCCCTCTTCCTGGGAATGATTTAATTTTTTAAATAAACTGACCATGGACCATAAAAAGGGTCACGTCTTTACTGTATTCGCGAACATTAAGTCTTAAAATCCACAAGGATTCCTTTCTAGAAATATTCATACGTTCTCATAATAGAAAAAAAAAATTGTTTGTTATCAGCGAGTTATCGAAGATTGTCTGAGATGCCTGAATTTTCTGTGTAAAAAAATAAATTCCAGTTACAGAAGCTCTGTTAGTGCTTTGAAAGGCATTCAACGAGACATGTCTGAAGAAAACTGCAGTTTTTGAGCCATATATCCACCTTAAAATCTCAACATAAGATTATTCAATTGTCAGAAGACCTATAGAGAAGAGGAATAAAAACAAACGTAAACAAAATTAGAGAAAATATTGCCAGAAGTAATAAATTATCATAACTGAACCTTCAACGAAAACAGGACCCTCATTTCCAAACCTCATTGAAATATTGAATTTTAATAAATATATTTATTGATTCTTAATAAGATAATCATGTATATAATTTCTCCATATTTACTATAGAAAAAGAAACACAAGTATCCATAATATGATGCACTAGCGCGCCATCTGTTATCAAAATTCAAAACTATTTTTAAAGGCGTAAGATTCTTGTTGATATTAAACAATTTCTACTGCCCTTACTGCAATGGAAAAATTAATGAGAGGGCCTGGCTCATCAGTGGTGAACCCTCTCAGCGGTTTCGCCAGTTTAATCTACCATACCGCTGTTATATTGCATTTTTCGACAATTGTTTTGCCTTCTACATGCTTCGGTAAGCATTTTAAGGCATCACTCATGTTTAGGTGTCTCCAGGCGCCCGCCGTACTGGAGGGCCAAGGAGAGGGCTGGAGAAGCGACGGCGAGGCCGTGGGCACCCCGGGGGAGAAGAGGGCGAGTGCGCGCCGTTTTGAGGGAACCAAGGCAGCACCAAGCACACCTAGCGCTCCAAGGCACCCAAGGTTTCAAAAATAGGGGATCATCAGAGATCAAAGGTCTGGCTTTTACCTTTCGACCTCCCGAAGGAAGTATATTGCATTTTTGGAACTTCCTTTTATAGTGACACTGTTGATAGACTCTTTGAATGGGTATTTTAGAAGAACTATGGACATAAGCTTTGAGGACAGCAGAATTACATACATTTATAAATATATAATATGCTTCGAGCAATCGCTCTTCCGCAAATATCAAATTGTTACTTTTATTAGAACATTTATAATATGATGCACTAGCGCGCCATCTGTTATCAAAATTCAAAACTATTTTTAAAGGCGTAAGATTCTTTTTGATATTAAACAATTTCTACTGCCCTTACTGCAATAGTATCCATAGAAGGGCGTCTCGCTTGAAAGCTTGTACGATCCTCTTTTAAATTCTTTTGATTTCTTTTGTAATAAAGAAAATATGTTTTCTAAATCAATATAAATGGCAGCGAACCAACAGCTACATTCAGTTGCATGATCTGGAAGTACAGAATTAGAAAATTAATGTTATTATCTATTTTAGAGGTAAAGTTTTATGTTAATTGTAATATATAATATGTATATATGGTTTTGACCAAGGACTTGGTTGTTATTGATGTAATCAATATATATAGCGCGAGATATTAATGTTTTTAGTTCTTATGATAATTCTGTAATAATAAAATAGTATTCAAATATAAAACTTTTTAGTAGCATACAATTTCTTTTAATAGAAACTACACTATTTAAGATTGTTGAATATTAGGTAGAAGAGTACACATAACATTAATATTATTCAAAATTCATTTTTCAAAATGACGTGGTATTGTTAATCCGTCCAATGAAATTACAGAGAGATACGAAGCCATTTTTATTAGCAGAAAGTAAAAGAGAAATTTATATATTTTCTCTTGGAATCCCTGATTGTTGACAGCCACAACAATGGATGTCTGGGTGAGTCTACAGCCAATATTGACCACCTGGACCTGCTGAACATGGATCTGCGCTACATCCCGCTGGACTCCCTCGGACCTGGATTGTCGGGCAGCTATGGAGCTTCCACTCAGTCCGCTGAATCTCTTGACACTGAAAACCTAGGTGGATGGATCAAAAGATGAGTTAACCTCGGCTACCTGTCTACATCTCGGTGTTTACGTGAACTTCAGTCCGTGAATAGCAACGTTGTGTTCTCTCACAATCTACCTTTCCCCTACAACTTCCATCTCTGGGCGTTCTGCGTTTATTACCACGATGGCCCGTGTTCTAGCCAAGTAAGCTAACCTAACCTAACTTAACCTAACCTACCTAAACCACCCTGCTCTATGTTAGTCATCTCATCCGCTAATATAGCTGTACTCTCCTCCGTTTCCTACATCTTTATAACTTATGTTAGAGGAATGCTGGCGACCTATTTATAAATTCAAAATGGAAACGATGTTTATTCGCTCAAGAAAAGTTTCTATACATTGACACCGATATAAAGACATTACAATGATGGTTTATCTATTATCTTACAAATGTCATCATATTTTTTTGTGTCGTAGACGACACTCCTTTAGATAATTAAAATCATAATAAACATCATTGCACTATTTCTACATAAGCAAAAAACAAAAGTCGGTGGACGAGTGGGTAACACCCTCGATTCCCGACAGTCATGAACCGGGATTGAATCTCGCGTTAAAATTTTGTTTAATATGTGAATAACCTTCACATATTATTCACTGTTTCAATTATCATAAACTAGGTTGCTCTTGTTGAGCGGTACCTAATAAAGTGATTTTGGACCGGTTCTACATAAGCATGAGAAATTTTTAAATAATATATGTTTAATTATATATATATGAAAAAACATTAGCCAAAACGAACGCCAACAGCGCGAAACGCGTTCGTGGATGGCTTTTCTTGATTTATCAAAAAATTGGGTTGGCCAAATATCAGGGAATAGGTTAAATCAATGAATAGTTGATTTCTGTTCCACTAGATGGCGCTCTGCCTTCTGAAAAGCACATGTGCTCCTTGCAGGATATGCCTTTTTATTTTTAATATATATGTGGTAATTTAAGAATCATAAACACCTGTGTAAATACTCACCACCTCTTCTTACACCCCTACTCTAATATGGACTTTTAATCATTGTACCCAATCCTCCTTTAATCAATTTAACTTTGTATGCATCGTTTTTGTATGTTCAATTAAATAAAGAGGTACATCTAGAAGGAACTTAGAAATCAAAACTAAACTACCAAAACCGAAACCTGAGATCAATCGCCCAGACACCGCGGCGCCAGACGTCCGATGACGTAACGCTTGAGCATATAAAAAGGGCTTGCCCCGCAGCCAATGGGATTCAGATCAGCAGATGCAAGATAGCAGACAGCAGCAGCAGACAGATCGTTAGTAAGTCTTTGTGAACGGGGTGGATGGCCCGCCGGCCGCAACTTGGTCTCTGCGTTCCCTCTTTCTGATGCCTCGGGTTCCCCTTTGATTCGTCTCTGTGTGCTTGACCACTCACCACCATCACGACTGCGCAATCACCATCTTTCACCACGATTCAATACAACAGACCAGACTACCGAATTACACCACATACGAGGTGTGTTCATAAAGTATCGCGACTTTTGTGTTTTTTCAAAAATTATTTTTTTATTCATGAATACCTATTTTGTCCCCTTCAAAGTAATCCCCATGAGATATTATACACTTGTGCCAACGGTTTTTCCAATCTTCGAAGCACTTCAAAAAATCATTTTTTAAAATCTTTTTCAGCTCCTCCTTCGATGCCGTCTTTATCTCGTCAAGCGTAGCGTAACGTCGTCCTTTCATGGGCCTCTTCAGTTTAGGGAACAAGAAAAAGTCACAGGGGGCCAGATCTGGGGAATACGGTGGCTGCGGCATCATTAGTGTGTTGTTTTTGGTCAAAAAGTCGCGCACAAGCAACGATGTGTGAGCAGGGGCGTTATCGTGGTGCAAAAGCCAATTTTTGTTCTTCCACAAATCTGGGCGTTTCTGGCGGATTACTTCGCGCAAATTGCGCATAACTTGCAGGTAATATTCCTTATTGACCGTTCTACCCTGTGGCAAGAACTCATGATGCACCACGCCCCTGCAATCGAAGAAAACTGTCAGCAAAACTTTCACATTCGACCGAACTTGGCGCGCTTTTTTCGGTCTTGGTTCGTGCGGCAGCTTCCATTGAGATGATTGAGCTTTGGTTTCCACGTCATATAACCATAAACCCACGCTTCTTCACCAGTTATGACCCTCTGGAGCAAATTTGGGTCGTCGCGGACAGAGTCCAACATCTCATTAGGAATGTTCATGTGATGCTTTTTTTGGTCGCAATTGAGCAATTTTGGTACGAATTTCGCGGCGACCCGTCTCATGCCCAAATCATTGATAAAAATCGAATGGCACGAGCCAATCGATATGTTTAGGTCGTCAGCAACTTCTCTAACGGTGATTCGACGATTGGCCAATATCATTTTCTCCACTTCATTAATTTTTTCGTCTGTTGTTGAAGTGCTCGGGCGTCCGGCACGCTCTTCGTCGTTCACATCTTCTCGGCCTTCTGAGAACATTTTTTTACCACCGATAAACTTTGCTTCGGTCCAAGGTAGCTTCTCCGTATGCCACAGTCAACATTCGGAATGTATCCGCGCACTTAATTTCGTTTTTCACACAAAATTTGATACAGGTTCTTTGATCCATTTTTTTTTTTTGAATAGGTAAAAATCTCGAAGACGATCCAAAACACCTGCAAGCAAAGCAGCTGTCAACAATTAAGTGAACATTCAAAATGGCCGAGCTTGTCGGCATAAGTGAGAGACATGAGTACCAACATAAAGCCACAAAAAGATCGAAATTCGAATATACGTAACCCGCGAAAATTCAAAATTCGCGATACATTTTGAACACACCTCGTATATATATAAAGGTTTTGTGTTATGAGCCATTTACACATTAGAAATTTATGTTTTTATAAACATATTTTCAATATATTCATTATGTATAATATATATATATATTGTAAGGTAGAAAATTAGGAAAGACAAACTTCAGAATGATAAGTAATTTATTTATGATCCAAAACAAATTTAAAAATGATAAAATATAAGATATGCAATTAGATAAGTTTACAGAATAACAAAATATAAATATATAAATTGATAATCTGTACATAAAATAATAAATACTTTGCTACAATATATATATGTGGTGAAATGTGGAGCCGACAATACGACATAATAGGATTCTCACCCAACATGCAGTCATGGGGCCAGAGTGGGAGCGCACTAGCGTGAAGATAAATGAAGGCCACATAGGAACATGGTTATCTCGGTTTAGAGGGGGCAGCACTCGGGAAGGTGAAACGGACAGTATGAAAAGTGAAGGTTGTATACGCTTATGATTTTGCTTTGTTTTTTGTTTAATTATCCCTAGTACACGTGGTACAGGCCATGATAATCATGGTGGGTAGTTAGCGACTGCTTTTACTGTAAGCGCACCACATGTCTACACATGTGAAAGTATGTTGAAAGTTGCTGTATGTGAAAGTTGCTTTGTTTTAAAAATGAATCGATGTTGGTTTCATATGTTTGAATTGAATTTTACACCTTAGTACTATATGTATTTTATTGCTTAAAAAGTAACACAACAAAGCAAAAAAAAAAAAAAACTTCAATTGCAAAATGATTTTGATAACTAACTAACAAAAAACAAAAATAATATCAAAAATGATGATAAAAAAAATTGAATATGTCTGCTAGAAAAATACTTCTATGAATTAAAAAATAAGAATAATTACAAAATTAACATATAAACTTCAAACACGGACTAAGGAGAAATACTGGGATGACTGGTCAATCGGGCAGTATGGCAACCTACCTACTGGACACTCTTCTTCTTTCCAGTTGGTCTCGAGGACCACGCCATCTCCTCGGCGGCGAAGTACGCGATCTACGTATTCTTTGTAGATCGCGAAATACGTGGTGTCGCTGGAGACCCACTGGCGATTCTCCACCAAACTATGCAGCGCTTGCAGAGGCGCCATATTCATTGTACATAGTATATATAATGCATATTATCTTTTTTAAAATAGTGCAGACTGTGCACTCTGCATGTATTGACAAGATGTCAATAAAATTATTTTAATTGTCTCAATTGTATCTTCTTATTCCAAGGGCTCAGAAGGAACTCAGCTAATATGCTGATGGTGACATCAGAGAGAGCGGACTTTGTTATCCAATCAAAATCTTGCATGGCCTATATATTTACATCCTGCTTCAGCTTCTTGGACAATGTTAACGATCTGTTTTACGATATTTTTGAATGCTGCCCTTTCCTTTCTGTGAATATCATTCTATTGACACCATTTTAAAGTTACATATTGTACTTGGTGTTCCAATATACAATATCTTATAATTAAAAATACATATATTGGATCAAAATATCATTTATTTTACCAATATTTCAGTTGGCTGAACGCCAACCTTCTTCAAGATATTAAAATATACAAGTATCAGAGTCATCAAGCAATTCTAAACAATTCTGTCACCGTTTGCTTTTGTAATGGAATAAATACCCAAATATGGCCATTTCTTATAACCATCGGTTGTTCAGTGGTAGAATACTGGCCTGCCACGCCGGCGGCCCGGGTTCGATTCCCGGCCGATTCATCTTTTTTTTTTTTACAATTTTTAAAACTCATTTTTATGATTATCCCTATATATATATAAAAGTCAGCGTATGTATGTATGTTTGTCAACTATACACGCCCACAATACGTAACTAATCTGACTGAAATTTTAACAGTATATAAAGTAGAATCTGGAAAAACTCTTAATGAAATTTTTAGGTCTCTTTCCCGAATATCCGTCGTGTTATTTGCAAATTTGATTTTTCGCTCGCGCCTCTAGCGGTGAAAATGGGGGGTAATACCAGCTGACCTAATGTACATGTAAAGTTTGGAGCGGGACGTTTCACAAGAGTGACATCCACGGCTCCAATTTATAATTGTAACGAAAAGTATTTGAATAAAAAAATTTAATCGGGTAAAATCCGGGCGTTGCCCGGATCATTCGGCTAGTTATAACATATTACACATTAATATTGTTACGTCGTACCCAGACGCTATTCGTGTACTTTGTCTACTCAGGATGCCACAAAGATACTGTAGGCGCCATCCCGACCAGAGAGCCAGAGATAAACAGATTATAAACGCACAGAATATAGAATCCGAGCTCCCCAGTAGAAGGAATACCCGGAAGACGACGGTACTCTCTGTTATATGTGTTGTTCACCATTATGATTTTGTTTTAATAAACGCTACTAAATTATTTCATTGGATCCTCTCTTTCTTTTTCCCAGTAAGAAACGCCTACGGAAGCCAACAGAAATTCAGAAGTGGGATGGTCCTGAAGAAAATTGAAGATTCACTGGAATAATTTGGAAACGAGAAGGACGTGGCGCGGTGACCGATCAACGTAAGAGGAGTTGCATGGTATGTACGAAATTTAATTACCTATTCCTAAAAGTATTATCGCAAAGTATCGCGGTAAAAGTATTATTACAAGTCACCTCGACAAAAGTATTATCGCAAAGTATCGCGGTAAAAGTATTATTACAAGTCACCTCGACAAAAGTATTATCGCAAAGTATCGCGGTAAAAGTATTATTGCAAGTCATCTCGATAAAAGTATTATCGCAAAGTATCGCGGTAAAAGTATTATTGCAAGTCATCTCGATAAAAGTATTATCGCAAAGTATCGCGGTAAAAGTATTATTGCAAAATCATCTCGATAAAAAGTATTATCGCAAAGTATCGCGGTATAAAAAAAAAAAAAAAAAAAAAGTATTGTCTCAAAATTTCTAAAGAAAAGTTGATTTCGTTTAAAGAAATAATTGAAACAGTACGTATCTGGTTTAGTCAGTTTTATTTGTTTATTTTAAAATTTTTGCTTTGTTTATTTTTCCTTTTGAAAAACATGACTTACTTAGCGAAAGTAAGGAAATGCGATTTGAGCAAGTTGGCGTATGAACTCGGCGAGGTAGTACCGCCAGAGAGCAGGATCGTCGACTTAAAACACCTTATTTTGAATAGCCAATCTTACGAAGAAGAGTTCGCAAAGCAACTGTTGGAGACTCTGATCGAGGATCGGGAACGAATCGAGGAGCGGGAACGAATCGAGGATCGGAAACGAATCGAGGATCGGGAACGAATCGAACGGGAACGAAAAGAACAAATGGTAATGGAATTCGAGCTTGAGAAGCTGCGCATCCAGACTACACGCGGAAACAACGATACGTCTCGAAGTACCAGCAATGACGCACAATACGAGATACGTAAACTGATGCCCAAGTACGAGTCGAAGGACAATGATTTGAGTTTTTACCTAATTCTTTTCGAAAGACAGGCAAAGCGACTAGGATTGGATGAAGACCAATGGGCGTTCAGCCTCCTAGGATTGCTACCTTACGAAATGACTCAATTAATCGCTCGGGAGACAGAAGAACAAAGCGGCGATTATAGGTTCGTGAAAAGGTTGCTCCTAAAACGGCACAAGTTGAGCCCCGAACAATTCAGACAAAAATTCGAGAAGCACGAGAGATCTCAAAAGGGTTCCTGGAGAGACTTCGCTTTCGAATTGCGAGGATATTTCAACGAATGGATCGAAGGAATGAACGTGGAAAATTTCGACGCCCTAAAGGATTTGTCCGTCACTAACCAGCTAAAGAAAAAAGTTCCAAATGTGCTGCGTAATCATCTCATTGACGATTGGACCAAGTTAAACAACCCAGATGAGTTGGCGGATAAACTGGACGAGTACGAAAATGTTCGCACCGAGATGGGACCTCCGCATTGGAATGCGAAACACCTCATACCACCGTCGTTTCAGCAGAAATCTGCGAGATTCCCCAATCAAAGCGAAGTTAAAGAGACTAAACAAGGAACGAATGTTTCGGGTCAAGACGCTGCAAGGAACGAAATCAGTGAAACGTACCCTAACACCTTGAGGAGAATGGTCAACCGTACGATCAGAAACGACAAGGGAGAACCGAAGTGCTTCAACTGCAATCAGTTTGGACACATTGCCAGAGACTGCCCAGCACCCAGGACTACGTTGACATGCCGAGGATGCGGTCAAACGGGACACAAGGAAAGGAATTGCACAAGACCCAAAGAAGGACTAAAAGTAGCCAACCTGGAAGTCGAAGGACTGGAGACTGTCCCGCCAGATGTATATTTGAAGGATGTCAAGATCGACAACAAGGAAACCGTGAAGGCAATGATAGACACCGGGAGCAGCAGTTGTCTAATGAGAGAATCGGTCGCAAGGAGGATCAGCGTCGACATCGAACCAGACTCGACTAGTCTGTACGGCATCGGTAACCAGACTGCACCAGCTGCCAGGACCGTTGGGAAGACGACAGTCGACCTGGAGATTGATGGCATCGTCGGAAGGGAAATCACTGTATTCATTGTCAACGATGATGCCCAACCCTATGACCTATTAATTGGAAGAACATGGACAGATCTGCCCTACGTATCCTTCGCCAGAATTGGTAAAAACTTGCATATTGGCTATTCATCCGAATTTCCGTTTGCTAATCTGCAAGAAGAAATCAAGTCGCGTCGCATCGAACTGAGAGCAACCGAAACTGTTCAGTTGGAGAGCGACTCCATTAACTTTACAAGTGCAATCACAGACGAGGTAAAGGACGGATATGTATTGTTCACAGGAGTAGATGACGCCTGTGTCGATTCCCTATTGGAAGTGGTCGATGGAAAGACGACCGTACCCATCATCTCAGCTGGCAAGGGCAAGTTGAGAGTAAGGAAGAACCAATGTGTAGGGCGAGTTGAACTACTGAACCTTGATGATATTGTTGTTAACCTGGACGTCGCAGAGGATTCGTTTCAGACTAAAAATGAAGAGAAGAGGGAAGGACAAGACCAAATGAAACGTAAGCGCCCCATACTGCCTGAGGACATCAACGTCAATCATTCTCTGACTTCGAAAGAGAGACAAGAAATCCTAGATGTAGTAAACGAGTATAGAGACTGTTTCGCTCTTGGCATGGAGGAATTAGGGTGCACCGATGTCACCAAGATGGACATTAAGGAGGTTGATGGAAGCAAGCCAGTCTGTCTGAGACCGTATAAGACGACTGCAAGTGAACGCGAAGCAATCAGGGAGATTGTCAGAGAGTGGAAGGACAATGGAATAGTCACGGAAACTAGATCACCCTACGCTAGTCCCGTCCTACTTGTGAGGAAGAAAACTGGAGATCATCGTCTGGTGGTAGATTATAGGAGACTCAACATTCAAACAGTTAAGGACAAGTTTCCATTACCAAGGATAGACGACCTTCTGGAAGGCCTAAGGAATGCGAAATTCTTCACCACTCTGGATCTGGCGCATGGATATCTGCAGATACCACTGACCGATAAGGCAAAATTAAAGACAGCATTCATCACCCCAGATGATACAGGTCAATTCGAAAGGATGATTTTTGGACTCGCCAACGCACCAGCTGAATTCCAAAGACTGATGCACACTGTCCTAGGTCCGCTGCTGAACAAGAAGGCATTCTGCTATCTCGACGACGTGATTATCCCGGCAAAGGATTGATTGGCGGGAGATGATCGAAAGGTTGAGGGAAGTCCTCGAAAGAATAAGATCAGCGAAGTTGACACTGAAACCCTCCAAATGTGAGTTCGGAAGGAGGGAAGTTGAGTTCTTAGGGTATGTCATCAGTACAGGCGGACTTAAGCCAGGCCCAAGAAAGATCAAGGCGATAGAAGAATTTCCAGAACCCAAGAATGTCCACGACATACGACGCTTTCTGGGACTGACGAACTTCTTCAGACGATTTGTAAAGGACTTCGCGGGGAAAGCAGAACCGCTAAGCAGACTTACGAAGAAAGGTTCACAATTTGAATGGAAGGAAGAACAGCGAAGGTCATTTGGAGGACTACGAAAGGATCTGGTCGAATATCCGGTACTAGCTCATTACAACCCTGAACTCAAGACAGAAGTACATTGCGATGCGAGTGCTGAGGGATTAGCAGGAATGGTGCTACAGATGGACGAAGACGGCAAATGGCGCTTGGTCTACTGTGTGAGCAAGAAGACAACAGAGGCCGAGAAGATGTACCACTCAAGCAAATTGGAGCTGATGGCGATAGTGTGGACCTTGGATCGACTACGTCAGTTCCTCGTAGGAATCAAGTTTACAGTGGTTACAGATTGCCAAGCACTGGTCTACATGAACGCGAAGAAGACTTCAAATCCTCAGATAGCGCGATGGTACAATCTGATTCAGGAATACGATTTCGAAATTCGACATAAACCAGGGGAGAAGATGGCCCACGTAGACGGAATGAGTAGAGCTCCAGTCGACGACCCTAGAGACACGATGGAGGAAATCGTGGAGAAAAACCTTGAAGTGTGCCTCACAATCACACTGGAAGAACAAATCTTGATGATTCAGCATTCCGACCCTGAATTGAGAGACCTGATCCAGATCTTTCGAAAGGACCCGTGTGATAGGACAGTAGAAGAACAAAATAGAATTAACGACTACAGCTACAAAGGAGGCAGACTTTTCCGCATGATGAAAAATGGAGAAGAGGAACGAGCCCTGTATGTTATACCCAAAAGTATGAGGAAAAGCTCAGTTGTCAAATTCCATGATCTAATGGGACATTTTGCGACTGATAGGACTGTCAACAAAATTAAGGAATTGTACTGGTTTCCTTCAATGAAGAGGTACGTTCGACGCCATGTGGCTATGTGTCTCGAGTGTCTATTTAACAAAGTTCCCGGTGGAAAACAACAAGGCTTCCTACATCCCATTAAGTCAGGCAAGAGACCGTTTTCCATCGTACACATGGACCACGTAGGCCCCTTCGTGAGAAGTACAAAAGGTAACCAGGAACTTTTAGTGATTGTCGATAATCTGACAAGATTTGTCCGATTAAGCCCTGTAAGGAATACATCGACGCAGAACGTCCTGAAGGTAATGAAAAGTTTTGTGAATGATTTCGGACTACCCGACAAGATCATCAGCGACAGAGGGTCATGTTTTACCTCAAGGCAATTTGAAGAATTCTGTCGAGGAAATGGAATACATCATACTCTGAACTCTACGAAACATCCGCAAGGGAACGGGATGGTCGAAAGAGTGAACCGAACAGTATTGTCCACTATAGCAACCAGTATCGAGGATCCGCGACGGAAGGATTGGGACCTGAAGATCAAGGAGGTAGAGCGAGACCTGCAATGCGGTGAACAAGACGACGAATAAAACACCGTTCGAAACACTCCACGGCTATTCCCCTCGATTCCACGATGGGATACTTAGAAGATTAGCCGACGAAGACGTGGACCCATGGACCGAGCCGGATAGAATTCAAGAGAGTGTGAGAACCCAAATTGAGAATAAACAAGAAATTATGAAGACATACTACGATAAGAAGAAGTGCCGTACAATCCAATTCGAAGTAGGAGAAATTGTAGTGATGAGGCATGTACCCAAAATGACGGGTGAACCAACCAAGGCACAACCCAAATATCGAGGACCTTTGATAATTACCGAGGTTCTGCCAAGCGACACGTATAGAGTGACTCAGTTAAGCGAAAGAACCAGTGGACGGTTCTACACGACAACGGCCCATATCAGTCAACTGAAGTCTTGGCACAGTGAAGAAGATGATTCAGCTACAGAAGAAAGTCCGGACGAGGAGCCAGAAGTAGAAGATACCCCCCGACGCAACCCACGACGTTCCTGCAACGCAAGGTTCAATCGAGGACGATTGAAATCCAGGAATGGCCGAATGTAGGCGCCATCCCGACCAGAGAGCCAGAGATAAACAGATTATAAACGCACAGAATATAGAATCCGAGCTCCCCAGTAGAAGGAATACCCGGAAGACGACGGTACTCTCTGTTATATGTGTTGTTCACCATTATGATTTTGTTTTAATAAACGCTACTAAATTATTTCATTGGATCCTCTCTTTCTTTTTCCCAGTAAGAAACGCCTACGGAAGCCAACAATACATATGTGAGTTTGAAGGGATTGCAGCTAAAGTTAGCGCTTGATTATGTCTCACTAACAGAAGGAATACAACAGTGGGACTTGTCTTCAACTCCCCGTCAGAAATATCCTTGGCGCCGTGGATCTCCTCTTGTGGAACCTCCCGCTCCACACTATACAAGTCCAGCCTGGACTTACACCGGCTTGTAGGCCGTTCCGATGTCAGGCTCTCCTGGCACCACCTTGCAGGATCATCCACACGACCCGGGGGCAAGTCGCCACGTCTTCTCCTTGCCGCAGATGTAACCAGACTCTGTCCTCCCCCACACAGGAATGCTGTTTTTAGCGCCTGCCACATGGCAGCGGGGGCCACTAGAGTCCACCCTTCTTTCCCCAACTTTACTCTGGTATCTTGGCCTTGTAATCCACGTTACAATATGTTATAATACCTTGAAGAAGGTTGGCGTTCAGCCAACTGAAATATTGGTAAATAAATTCTATTTTAATCCAATATACGCCTTTTTAATTAAATATTTATTTTTAGATTGCTCTATTTTCAAAACAATCTCTTATATTTACGACATTATATGTACCTATGTACACATATGTGGTATTGATAATAACCAATCACCTCTACGACTTAATCACCATATACGTTGTCAATTCCACATTTTAAAGTGAGATATGATTTCACCGCTCTAGAACTTCAGAGTTAATGTTTAGATTCCGTTTAAATAGCCCCGAGTTTCACCATAGCTTGTGTGACGTGTTCCAATTTACATAACCAAAACCTTTCATCCAAATACCATACAGAATAGGTTGAGTGATATTCCAATAAAAGGAATATTTCGTCTTTAAATTTTCAAACAAATCCATTGCTTTTAACATTTTCATACGAAAGGAAAATAGTTAGTGTAATATTGATTTTTCATAATTTTATAAGAGAGACATGCCATATAAAAAGTGATATTTAGCGAAAAAAATTATAATAAAACTTAAGCATCGCTGATAAAAATGAATCATTCAAAAATAAAATCCTTCAAGAAATCAATACCATTTGTACTTTCACATAGAAAAGAGAATAAATAACCAAAGAATTCGAGAGTGGATTTATCCTGGACACTTTAATTAAACCAAAGTTAGAAGTTTGTTATAACAATGGTTGATAATTTATATATATATATATATTTCTAAGAAACCTTTTTCTATTTCAACAATAGTTGTGTTATAAGTTTCTATATATTTGATCACTCAACTATATTGTCAAAATATACTTTTGTATCAATTTGTATATTTGAAAGAGATCATACTAATGAATTACAATCTCTCTCCACCAATGATATAAGTTTACGAAGACTGAAAAAAACCCAAGAAACTATACTTGAAGATGAAGAAAAGAAAAGTACGAAAATTCACATTTTATAAATATCTCCATTAAGTCGAATAATTCTTTGATAAGGCGTCTGATTGAATTTGATCAGGCGAAAGAAACAACGAATAAGTAATTATGAAGAAATACGCCTCAAAATTCTATGTTTTAAGAATGGTGATGAATGATCAAGAAATTATCCGAAGTTTACTATTTGATGATGTCTAAAAGAAATACACTGGTTTTATATTTTGAAGAATATCAAGGGGTAAAAAACCCAAATGATATAAAGATCTATTTTTTAAGTAAGAGTAAATATCAAAGATTTTCTGAAGATGTCAGGTAAGAGATTTTTTTTTTTTTAATTTGAAAATATTTTATCTATCAAATATCAAATATTAATGGTGTCTGCTGGGGTGAGTACAACTCATCAATGGATGAGTCAATACAGTCAATAATGTGTTGAGAAAATAAGTAATTCGTATTTCTTAAAATTAAAGATACTTCGGACAGTAAATCTTTTTATTATCTCGACGTTTCGACAAATAAATTTGTCTTTGTCAGGAGCAAACAAAAATTGAAACATTTGACAAAGCGTCAAAAATTATTCTAAGGTAGTAAGGAAGCGACAAAAATCCTTTGTCTTCGTCAGGAGCAAACAAAAATGAAAACATTAGGCAAGGCGTTAAAGGCCGAAGTATCTTTAATTTTAATAACTATTCATGATAAAATTGTGAAAAAAAGTTTTAAAATTACAAATATTTTCTCATAATGAGTTTTCTTTTTATTTCAAAACGCTAGCTTTCAAGCGATAATCGCTCTTCATCGGGCTTAATAAAATAATATCGACTATATTTGTAAATATTTCTTGTAAGATATAGTTGATAGTTTTATTAAGCCCGTTGAAGAGCGATTATCACTTCAAAGCTAGCGTTTTGAATTAAAAAGAAACTCATTATGATAAAATATTTTGTAATTTTAAAAGGTTTTTCACAATTTTATCATAATTAAGAAAATTTTGCCATGATCACTAAATATAATTCTCAACTAAATCAAAGGAATCCAACTCTTCTATCAACCTCAGATAGAATCGTTTCTTTCTTGAAACTTCTCTACTGATGAGGGCCACAATGTACTGTCCACCAACCTGAAGTTGGGTTTATTCTACCAAGATCTATTACAGCAGAAACTTACCAGATATAATGTGACCTGACTCAATGGATTGGATCATTAGACTCCGTGGAATATCAACCCATAGATTCATGTCTTTTAACATATTCAAACAATGTTATGACGCTCATCACTTATTCCTGATGTAAATCAATCTAGATGAGAATCTGTCATCACATATATAAGCGTATTTGCGCAAGTTTGGCCTTAAATTCCCATTTCTTGGTCTTTCAAGAAGCTACTGGGACCAAAAAATATTTTTGGTCGCAGTGGTACAGCCTACTCCACGCTGACGAGCGCCAAAAAGCGCGAAACGCGTTCGTGGATGGCTTTTCTTGATTTATCAAGAAAATGGGTTTGCCAAATATCAGGGAACAGGCTAAATCAATGTTTAGTTGATTTCTGTTCCACCAGATGGCGCTCTGCCTTCTGTAAAGCACATGTGCTCCTGGTCAGGATATGCCATTTTTAATATTGATTTCAACACCTGATCTTTTTATCTTTTATTTTTATCTTTCGTTTTTTTCATATATAAAGATGTGCTAGCGTAATAATAGCTATATACAACAGCAACAAATAGCTTATAAGACCTTTAAGTCTTATTGATTATCCAAGCAGAAATGTAGGGGTCATGCAGGGATAACAGTAATAGTACCAGTAATAAGCAATATTGTTACCGGTTCAAAATCACTTTATTAGGTACCGCTCAACAAGAGCAACCTAGTTTATGATATTTACAACAATGAATTATATATGAAGCTTATTCACATATTAAAACAAAATGTTAACGCGGGATTCAATCTCGGTTCATGACTGTCGGGAATCGAGGGTGTTACCCATTCGTCCACCGACTTTTGTTATCAATATTGTTATTATTTTTAAAAGTTAATCACATTTAATGGTAATATGAAATTTATATACAGGAAAACTTAATTAAGACAATCAAGCTAATAAATAAATTAGTATGGGTAAATTGGAGAAAAAAAAAATATTATACCTAGATTTACCACGGAGTCTGGCAAATGAAGAAAAAAAATTAAAAGCTAATCCTATCACTATATCATCTTTATACGTTTTGTTGACCTAGATGGTCCAGCTCTTCCAGATTTTATCAGCATTATCTCTGAAGAGAGGAACATATACACTACAAAACTGTATACCAGTCATTTGACATTAAATAATAATAACAATTTAAAATGAATTTGAATTTTTTTCTAAAAAAATCTAAAGAACAATTAAGGAACGAAAGAATAACTAAATTAAAGCTGGTAGGTTGAAGGAAATGTGAGTGACGTGGTATTTGTTGGTTTCCTGAGGATTCTTTTCTAAGAAGTTTGTATATTTCTTAGATTGTGTCTACAGCCACTTTATCTGGTTGTTGATTACGAGGTGTTAAACTCCGTGTATGAGGTGGATCCTGGATATTTACGTGAACTCACTTATTTAGCTTGATATGATCAATTTTAAGTATTAAGAAATATCAATAAAAATAATTTAAAAATGTAAGAACCAGGTGAAGACAAAAGATAAAAAAGGGACTCGGTGACAATGTTTATCTGTTAACCATAAATTCTGAATTCTAGGCTGCTGTGTGTAACAGATGTTCCAGATGGGGAGACTTGCCTTCGTTCCAGTTCTACTAACAGCGTTGTTGCGAGGATCTAGTTAGTGACAGTACTGGGACCTTACACCTCTGAGGTAATGACATAATATGTCCTTTCCTTCGGGTCGGTCAGGCGAGTGTCGTTATTGTCCATTCCACGGCGGCCATGGGACTTCTCACCCTGCGTGCCCGTGGACTGGAACTCAACTTCCCTCCTCCGATAGCTTGCTCGCTCCACAGACCCAGGACTAGGTACTGATTACTAGACTGCTGGTTCTGGCGCAAAACTCCGATGGGAGGCCTCGCGTGTGACGTTAAGTCCGGCTTTCAGCGTTGTCAGTATCAGCAGGGCTGTGTTTCGTCTCTAGTCCGCTCCATTCCGCTTTGTTGCCAATAGAATACTCTACATAGAGTACAGCGAGCTGTCGGAATGGGAAGTTGTGTCAGAGGTGTAAGAGACTGATGGAGTAGACCTCTAACTCCCCTCTGTGTTGTGTATCTAGATATCACAGTGGAGCCCTCACCATGTCTAGTTTATATTTAGGTAAATGTCTTTCTTTAAGCGCCCTCCTTAAGTCACCGAGTCCCTTCTTTATAGATTTGTCTTTCCGCGGCAATGTCAAGTAAACAAACAACCCGGGTCGTAGCGGTTGAAAACCCACGGTTTAGACCATCCTTCCACTGATCTCCTTACGTTTACATCTTTATTTTAAAAGCGCAACGATTGTATTTACAATTCAATAACCTCTTTATTGTAGTTATTTAAAATAAAAGATACACAATTCGGCCAGAAAAATTTATTGTGTACATACATTTTTTACCTTATTTTTTTTTTAAATGTACCTACCATATAACTTAAAACGATTGCTCGAAGCATATTATATATTCATAATTATATGTAATTCTGCTGTCTTCAGAGCTTATGTCCATAGTTTATCCAAAAAAAAAAAAAAAACATTCCAAGAGTCTAGCATCAGTATCACTATAAAAGGAAGTTCCAAAAATGCAATATAACAGCGGTATGGTAGATTAAACTGGCGAAACCGCTGGGAGGGTTCACCACTGATGAGCCAGGCCCTCCCTTTAATTTTTCCATTGCAGTAAGGGCAGTATAAATTGTTTAATTTTCAAAAGAATCATACGTGTCTATAATATAGTTTCGAATATTCATAACTTAAATATATTAATCCTTTTGCACTCTTCTATTTTTACAGCAACGGTTATAATGACCATTTATTAACATTTTATTGTATACATACCCATATACAGTAGAATCAAACTCCCTGTAAAGGACAACACCTAATTGCAGAACTAAATTGTCCTTTAAGGAGTGGTGTCCTCTTACCGGAGAGTTACTAAATAGTAAAAATGGTAATTTTGACAATGAAAACTGTCCTTTGTAGAGAGGTGTCCGCTAAAGGGAGGTTCTATTGTATATATTTGTAGGAATTTTGTCCCAAACTAGTGTCTTGGCTCATTTCTTATCATCACTAATAAAGTTTTTTACTGGGGTTAGGGGTCGGTGGAAGGATGGTCTAAACCGTTGGTTTTGGACCGCTACGACCCGGGTTCGATTCCCACATTGGACACTTTTTTTCTGATAAAAAAAATGCTCCGATAGCCCCCCAATTCTTGTAAAAGTCCAAACCCACCAACAAGTGCAAATAACCAAACGGGGCTCTAGCACATTTGTAAGTGCAAAGTCGAACTGCTTTTCACATGTGTAGACATGTGGTACACTTACAGTAAAAGCAGTCGTCTACTTCTTCCAACCATGATTATCAAGGCCTGTACCACGTGTACTAGGGATAAGCAAAAAAACTGGGATGATAAACATAATTGTTTTAAGGTATAAATAAAGGAAGAGGTGCCTCCTTTGGTATAGGAATTTTATCCTTCCCCAACTTTATGTTCTATCCTGAAAATCGGTCTTTGCTACTTCACCATCTTAGAGTGCGCGATTGCGCCTCTGATACATCTGTATAAATGAAGGTATTTGATAGTTCAGCCGTTCTTGATGCGGTCGAACGGGATAAAAAGTATCCTATGCCCGTCTGCTGGTTCTATGCTACCTCCCCACCAATTTTCATCCAAATCGGTTCAGCCGTTCTTGAGTTATAAATAGTCTAATAATTTTCACGACTTTCTTTTATATACAAGGTATGTCCCATAAGTTCCCGGACTGGGTCCATAAAAAAAAAATAAATAATACTTTTCACCATCTTAACCACCTGTTTGGTAAATTCGACAGATTTCATTACTCCTATCATAGGATGGTATGAATTCAAAGACGCCCCTATACTGATGAGGGTCATAGCTCTAAACCAGGCCTGGCCAACCCTCGGGCCGCACGCGGCCCGCCGTAAAAAAAAATTCGGCTCGCCATTTAACTTTATATTTCTTTTGTAACTTTCATTTCTCGACTGCACATTCAAAAACAGAAAACATATTGAAATAATTATAATATTTTTTTTGTGTTTAAAATATGTCCCACAATTTCTAAAATACACATTTGATTCCATAAAAAGGAAGAAAAAAAGTTAGGAATAATGGTAATTAATAGATAAATATTTTTTTAAATTGTTATTATTATTTTTATTTTAAAAAAGCAGCCGAAAAATAATTAATAAAAACATTAAGCATCAAGGAAGTATTAAGTATTTTTTAAAAATACATTTTAAAGTTAAAATTTTGATATAGTTAAAGTTTTTAGACCTTGTTTACGATTCCGTACGGCCCGTGGCGTCATTTAGGTTGGCCAGGGCTGATCTAAACCATGGTATATAGGTTGTTAGCTTGTTGTCTGTATTTTCCAAAACTGATGTTGTGGTTTATTCTTCATTAACACTAGTAAACTTTTTACTAAGGAGATAAACATAAACAACAAAGTGTCCTTTAAGGAGTGGTGTCTTCTTACAGGAGAGTTGCTAAATTGTAAAAATGGTAATTTTACGGATGAAAACTGTCCTTTGTAGAGAGGTGTCCTCTTACCGAAGAGTTTCTAAATAGTAAAAAAATGGTAATTTTACAAATGAAAACTGTCCTTTGTAGAGAGGTGTCCGCTAAAGGGAGGTTCTACTGTATATATTTGTAGGAATTTTTTCCCATACTAGTGTCGTGTGGCTCATCTGATACACAAATAAACTTTATTGTACATACATAATCAATTTAATTTATGTTCCATAAAAAAAATCTTGTGGTTTAGCATTAATTCTTGATAACACATATTGCTTGTATGAATATTCGAAACTATTATAGACGCGTATGATTCTTTTAAAAATTAAACAATTTCTACTGCCCTTACTGTAATGGAAAAATTAAAAGGAGTGCCTGTCTCATCATTTATTTCGAATATTCATACCAGATGGCGCGCCATGCATCAGTACATATTGCTTGTGGATGGAAAATTTGCCGGGAGGAAATTGATCCATAGAAGCATAGGGCGCCTCTCCCGTTAAAACAAACGTCATATAGATGGTGTCTGGTTTTAGACGTCTATTTTGACGGGAGAGGCGACCCTTGTCTCTTTAGATAAATATATACATTTCTAAAAAGAGCATAATGCTTCTCTACCGTCAAATTAAACGTCAAAACTAGACCCCATAAATTTACTGTCGCCGCAAACTAGCGGCCTCCGGTCGGTGACAAAGCCACAACACCAGCTTTGGTGAACTGAAAAGCTATATATTTTATAGACCAATTTACTCCCGGAAAATTTTCCATAAATATATACACAATTAAAAATATGAAAGAAACAATAGAAAAAAAAAAGATAAGTGGGTCAGGTGTTGATATTAAAAATAAAGAAGGCATCTCCTGACCACGAGCACATGTGCTTTTTAGATGGCAGAGCGCCATCTAGTTTTTGGTCGCAGTGGTTACAGCCTACTCCACGCTGACGTGCGCCAACAGCCCGAAACGCGTTCGTGGATGGTTTTTCTTGATTTATCAAGAAATTGGGTTGACCAAATATCACGGAAAAAGTTAAATAAACGTTTAGTTTATTTTTGCTCCACTAGATGGCACTCTGCCATCTAAAAAGCACATGTGCTCGTGGTCAGGAAATGCCTTCTTTATTTTTAATATCAACACCTGACCCACTTATCTTTTATTTTTTTCTATTATTTTTTCATATATAAACCTATATTTTAAAAGTATATAGGGATTTGTAATAATAACTTTTTATAAATGTGCTTCTCTTTTGATATTTAACATTAAATATTATCTTTACACACACATATATAATAAATATATCAAAAGAAACACCATAGAAGCATAGGGCGCTTCTCCCGTCAAAATAAACGTCAAAAACTGACGCCATCTATTGACCGTCGCCGCAACTAGCGGCCTCGAGTCGGTAACAAAGCCACAACACCAGCTTTGTCAAACTGAAAAACGTCCGCCTAGAGACCATGGTTTCGGGCTAATGGCCCTCGTCAGTCCAGGGTGGACTTTATTCCATGAGATCCACACGGGATCTAATGGAATCTTGACAATCTGCCAAAGAGGTGTTTAGCTGGCATCGACCCGAGGCCGCTAGTTTGCGGTGACGGTCAATAGATGGCGTCTAGTTTTGACGTCTATTTTGACGGGAGAGGCGACCTGTCTCTTTAGATCAATATCCTCCCGGCAAAATTTCCACACATATATATATTAATAAGTTTATCAAAAGAAACACATTTAATTTTTTTTATCATTATAAATTATATCGACAGATGGCAAAATTAAAATTATTATTGTATATAGGCTAATGTGTTCGGAAAAATTTGCTTTTGATGCAAATATTCTCAATTTGTACGTCCAATGGGCAATAGTTTATAAGTATTCGTTTTAGCGGTTGGGGTATTGTCAAATTATTTTTAGTTTTATAAATAGTTTTAATCTCAGTTATGCGGAAAGTATGTTGTTTATTTGTTAAGTGAACTGATCTCCCACGCCTTCTCATTGGACGAATGTGGCCATGTTTGTACATAAAAGAGGGTTGAAAAGGAATGGGAGGAGTCGTGGAGTGGTGTTCGAGTGGAGACGCTTAAAGCGTTCTCTGTGTGCTTGTCTGGTTACCTCCTCGCATACCTGTGAAACTCCGGTCCGCTCCTTATCAACGCTGCAAATAAAAGATAAGTACTGTTTTTATTTTATTTAACAAATCGTGTTTTTTTTATTCACCCCCTTTTTGCTGTTGGTGTTGTACTTTTGAGTGTATCTTTTTCTGTATTTTAGTCACTCTTACTGTAGGCCCTAGTTTATTGCTTTTTGTGTGATAACCCGTAAGAGTGACTTTTGCCAGTATAAGCGTGTATAGAATCTTAAATGAAAAGAGACAACCTATAGTTAATTTTATCTTTACTAGTTATCGTTTTAATCGGTAGTATTTCATCAAATTGGAGTTAGCATAGTTCTGAAGTTCAAGGTTATTATGGAATTTGGCATTTCTAAGATTACGAAGAGCTAACATCAATTGAAGACCTTTTAGATGTTTACCCATTGTTCCATACAATCCTGCAATATCATTATTGTACAAATTCATCAAATGTTTCGTTCTTGCTCTTTGAAATCCTATTTTATTATGGAGGGCTCGACTTAGAAATTCGAATCGAGCTTGATTCAAGTTTGGAATTACCATGCCCATAGTACCTTGTGTTGGACTCAATTGATTCGTTATTGAAAGAAATCTTGGTAGACCACTTGGAATTTCTTGAGATGCTAAAAGAAATGGAATTATCCTTGTTGATAAAGCAGTTGCTGGATTAGCAACATAGGAACTTGTAAGGATATCGTGGGATAAGATTTTTTGCTGTGGATTTAGTAATCCGCCATATGGATTAATAGATGGAGTTATTGGTAATGATGGAAGAGCCAAACGTAAATCAGAAATATCAGGTAAATTTGATGATAATCCGGAAGATAAAAGATTACCTTGAATTCCTAATGAAGAATCTGTTAACGATGAAATTGGATTCGCAGAAGTTTCTTGCATATTCAGTGTTGATAATGGATTATAAGAAGATGATAACGTTTGACCAAGTAGTGAAGTTCCAAGAGAAAATGGTACCGTTTGTCCAGGCAAATTTGAAAGCGTTGAAGATGGCAGGAGAGAATTTAAAGCCATATTTTGATTAAGATCTGGTTGTAAAACAGACTGAGATTGATATCCTTGAGATTTTTGAAGTAATGATTTAAGAATTTGAGCTCCAACTGCATCATTCTGCAATGTTCCTGATGTAATAGCATTTAAACCAGGTAATCCAAGACTATCATAGGAAAGAGCGTTTGGCTCAGGGATATAATCATCATTTAGGATTCCTTGAAGAGATGAAGAAGTAGGGTTAAGACTCAACTGATTCTTCGGGATCATAGGATCCACCAAGGCATCCAAGACTTGGGACCGGCACACGTCCAGGAGTCCAAGAATAACCACCAGTCCTGACAGCATATCACAAGCCTACAGAATAGAGCATTCAATCGAGCAGTACCTATATAGACTCCTGTGATAAATGGATCCATATAACTTCTGACAAAAAAAAAAACGTTCAGTTGATATAGTATCTCCTATTCAACATTGTCATCTTTGGACGATTTTTAATCCACACTTCTATCTCTGATTCTCTGTGAATAATATTTTATCATTTTTGACCAATGTACAGTTGATAATTGCATCAATTTAAATATATACAAAAATTATTGCTTTCAACCTTCATGACCTAGTGTAATCTTACCCACGGAATAATAATAATAAAAAAGATCTACCGAATTTAAGATGATATCGTGTTTCATGTACATTATTTTATATTCTTATGTCCGAAATACAATTATACAAAAAATACTTAAAGAGGAACTCGGTCACCGACCGTTGTCGGATTCTTGTGTTCACATTAGTCTCCATATCGGAAAAAATACAAAAGATAAATGAATTCTGATTGCAGATATGAAAATCAGAGTGCTCTTTTCACCAGAAGACATGTATTTTATGATAATAAATAATATATATATTTTTCTAGGGGGGTGATTGTATAGTACTTATTGACCCAAACTTGTATAGTCGACTCTCGATAATTTGAAACTCGTTAATTTGAATCTCTCGATAATTTGATTTTTTTTCTCGGTCCCTATAAAAATACTTGATAAGTTGAATAAAATCAATATCAATTAGTCCCTCGGTAATTTGAAGTTGAAGGCATAGTATATTGCCACAAATGATCATTTCTGAATAACTGTACAAATGTTTAAAATAATAAATCACAAATTTTGAGAGAGAGAGAGAGAGAGATCAATTACTTGTTTGAGAAAGGGCAAGATCCGAAAGCTCCCAATACATTTATTACTTTAAAACTTTCGGTAAGTCACTTATTTAATCTTGTATCAACATAGTATGTATATTCCGAAACTGCCAAAACTTCAAACTCTTGTTTATTTGATTTTTTTCCCTCCCCCTCACTCTTGGTTGTTTAAACTCCTGTTATTTTGAACTCTTGATAAATTGAAAATTTTCTCTGATCCCTTGAGTTTCAAATGATCGAGAGTCGACTGTATATGGTATGGTATTTTAAAATGCTAGAGTTTCAATAAGGTAAGTTTACAGTGGGGCAATATATATATGTCAATTAAAAAATATGTTCATAAAATAATATAATTTTTTTGAAATTAGAGAATAATATTGCCACGTGGAAAATTAGGGAAGACAAAAACTTCAGGATGAGGCAGCAATTTTTTTTCAGGCAAGAACAAACTATCAATAGTAAACAAAAGATAAGCCACGAGGGAAATTTACAGAGTAGCAAAATATAAACATAAAAATGACCACTCTGTTAATAAAAATAATAAATACTTTGTTACATAGCTTCTTCCCTATGGGAGCTGTGACCCACAGCTAGCAATTATTGTAGATACTGACATGGATCTGACGTGCTTCTGCCAAGGATTCCATCGAAGTCTTGGAACTTTGTCCCTAGTACATTTGCGTCCTTTTTCTTTCGGCGTGAAGAGCGGCTTTGTCGTCGTATCGTCTATAAGGACATCGTCATCTTCGAGGGAAGTCTTGGCTTTAGCACGGCGGTGGAATCCTGGTGTCAGTCTCTGAAAATGTAGATCACAGCACCCATGGCTTCAAGGTCTTCTCGGCGGTCTTCAGTTTGTCTTCCCTAACTTACCCAGCATCTCCACCAAAATGCCACGTGGAAAATTAGGGAAGACAAAAACTTCAGGATGAGGCAGCAATTTTTTTTTCAGGCAAGGACAAACTATGAATAGTAAACAAAAGATAAGCACGAGGGAAATTTACAGAGTAGCAAAATATGAACATAAAAATGACCACTCTGTTAATAAAAATAATAAAATTAATAAATAATTTGTTACAATATATATTTAAATAATAAAAGGTATATATTGGATTAGAAAAGATATTTAATTACCAATATTTCAGTTGAATGAACGCCAACTTTTGTCGCCTCTTCTGTCAAAATAAACGCCTAAACTAGACGTTACAAAGACACAACACCAGCTTTGGTAAACAGAGAAGCGTCTACCTAGAGACCATGGTTTCGGGCTAATGGCCCTTGTCAGTCTAGGGCGGACTTTATTCCACGATATCCATAAGTTCTACTGTAAATACAGTAGAACCTTCCTGTAAAGGACACCTTATTGCAGAGCTAAAGTGTCCCTTAGGGAGAGGTGTACTTTTACCGGAGAGTTGCTAAATTGTAAAAATGGTAATTTTGTAAATGAAAGTGTAAAAATACATTTTTTTTTACACAAGACAATAACGCGTCATCTATACATAAGACATAGAAGCATAAAGTTCAAATGTTTGTGATGTTACTTTTAAATCCAAATAAACATCTACTACATTCAGTAAGAGGATACACAATAGAAGTTTGTTTCATTTGGAGATTTAAAACAAGCATTCGTGTTTATAATTCTATTTCTTAAATACGTTTTTAATTTTTATACATTTGGTTATAATGAAATCAGGCAAAACTTGACCATGGCTCTAGTCATTTGTCTAGAATTATTAAAAAAATTAGACAACAAATTAAGAAAAAAGGCATTTCCTGACCATGCAACTAAAATTTGCTGATGGCTTACGCAATCTATCGGAATAAATATCAACTAATCATTGATTTTTTAAAATTCTTCCAGAATTGGTCAAATACCCATTCTTGATTAATCAAGAAAAGCTAATTCCGTACGCGTTTCGGGCTGTTGGTCCTCGTCAGCGTGGTGCAAGCTGTATCTCACCGACCAAAAAAGCTGGTCTTTGGAGCATCCTGAAAAACCACGAAACAGATTTTTTTGGCCGGAATGACTTGATAAAACAATTAAAGCATTTAGCGCCTAATCCTAACCTTGGTATTGAAATAAAAAACAAACAGCAGCAGATAACTGATTGACATCGTCTGAAAGTTCCAGGTGGCTGGAGATAGGTAGCAGATACGCTGACTAATGGGTCGTTATATTTAATCCCACAAATTCCACAATATCATCTAATATTATAATATGATACATTAGCGCGCCATCTATTATGAAAATTCGAAACTATTATAGACGCGTATAATTATTTTCAAAATTAAACAATTTTTACTGCCTTTACTGCAAAAAAAAAATGTATATATATATTAATGGGAGGGTCTGGTTCTATATGGAACCATAGTTCATCTAAAATACCCATTCCACGAGTCTAGCATTAGTATCACTATAAAAGGAAGATCGGAAAAATGCAATATAAAAGCGGTATGGTAGATTAAACTGGCGAAACCGCTGGGAGGGTTCACCACTGATGAGCCAGGCCCTTCTATCAATTTTTCCATTGCAGTAAGGGCAGTAGAAATTGTTTAATTTTTAAAAGAATCATACGCGTCTATAATAGTTTCGAATTTTTAATATTGTATTGTTTAGAACACACACACTCTCTTTAATTTCAGTCTCAAATATAGATTAAAGTAACAATATAAATTTATATTTCTATTTATAGGAAATTATATTGCAACGTGGATGACAAGGCCAAGATACCAGAGTAAAGTTGGGGAAAGAGGGGTGGACTCTAGCGGCCCCCGCTGCTATGTAGCAGGCGCTAAAAACAGCATTCCTGTGTGGGGGAGGACAGAGTCTGGTTACATCTGCGGTGAGGAGAAGACGTGGCGATTTGTCTCCAGGCGTGTGGATGATCCGGCAAGGAGAGCCTGACATCAGAGCGGTCTACAAGACGGTGTAAGTCCAGGCTGTACAGTGTGGAGCGGAACGTTTCACAAGAGTGACATCCATGGCGTGCCAAGAATTCTTCTGACGGGGAGGTTGAAGGCAAGTCCCACTGTTGTATTCCTACTGTTAAGTGAGATACAATAAAGCGCTAACTTTAGCTGCAATCCCTTCGAACTCACATGTGTATCTTTGTGGCATCCTGAGTAGACAAAGTACAGCGTCTGGGTACGACGTAACAATATTATTAAGACATGAATGTTTCTTTTGCATATAAAACAAACTTAAACTATCCTTACTGCGATGAAAAATTATTGGGAGGATTGACTCATCAGTGGTGAACCCTCCCAGCGGTTTCGCCAATTTAAACTACCAGACCGTTTCTTAGAGCTCTAATACTGTATTGGATCATTCTGTTTTTATATGCAACATTGAAGGGTAGAATCTCAGAAATGGTAAGGGTTCCGCCCTTTAGTGAAACTTATCTAAGCAGAATATATATAAGTCAATGTATGTATATACACTGCGTGAAGTGATTAAACTTGGCAAACAGAGAGAGGCAGGAACGAACAATAAGTGATCTTTATTTTAAAATGTTAGTCATAATACTGAGCAAGAACGGCGTCGGCTCAGTAGCAAGTAGGGCCACCGCAGACGGCTATGTAAGCAGCAACATGTCTAGGTAGAGAGTCAATCAGACTACGGATGTTGTTCTGAGGGATGGCTCTCCATTCCCTTTCAACTATTTTCCACCGTTCGTCTTCTGAACGCGGCTGAGGCAAGGCATGCAAACGGCGTCCAATAATGTTCCAGACGTGCTCGATTGGTGAGAGGTCAGGAGAGTACGGTGGCCAGGGAAGCATATGTACATCTTGCAGAGCTTGTTGGCTAATGCGAGCAGTGTGCGGTCGGGCGTTATCCTGCTGATAAAGGGAATTGAAGGTCCCCTGAAGGTAGGGGAGTGTCACCGGTCGCAGAACATCATCAACGTATCGTTGGGCCGCCATAGTGCCCTGAATACGAACTAAAGGTGACCTGGTATCATACGTGATTGTGCCCCAAACCATGATTCTGCGTTGTCATGCGATGGGGCGTTCCACAAATGCTGCCGGAATGTACCTTTCTTCACATCGACGCCACACGCGTACACGGCGACAATCACTGGAAAAAACAGAAGCGTGACTCATCTGAGAATTCGATCCTGTGCCATTCCGTCATCCACGTCGATCTAGCCCGGCACCATTCCAAACATTGGCATCAATTCAGTAGGGTCAATGGCAGTCTTCTTACACGACATGAATAAAAGCCATTAGCAACCAATCGACGGGAAATGGTTGTGGTCGAGATGAAATGATCTAGGGTGTCTTGTGCACCTTTTACAGAATGGAGGTACAAGTGGCATGTTTATCCGCCACTGCTTGTCGAAGGATACGCCACACGTGCTGACGTCACTCTGGCTGCACCAGAATTCCTATAAATTGCCTCATTTCCTTTTCCAACCATCTTCTCCACAGTCGGTGCACGTTGGACGCACCCAGATGTGTGTCAACTGCGACTTGACGTATGGACCAACCTGTCCTTTTCAGTCCGATCATCATACCCCTCGTAAAAACATCTGTCTGCTTGAACTGCATCTTTTGATGACAGCCTGGCAATATCTACAATTACACTTATATTTTGAAACTAGAACAAAATTTCTACGATAATTTTCCTTGAAGAAATAATGGCACGAATACTGTCCTTTTACTTACAGTAAAAGTAGTCGCCTACCTCTATCCACCATGATTATCATGGCCTGTACCACGTGTACTAGGGATAAGCAAAAAAACTTATATTTTGAAACTAGAACAAAATTTCTACGATAATTTTCCTTGAAGAAATAATGGCACGAATACTGTCCTTTTACTTACAGTAAAAGTAGTCGCCTATCTCTATCCACCATGATTATCATGGCCTGTACCACGTGTACTAGGGATAAGCAAAAAAACTTATATTTTGAAACAAGAACAAAATTTCTACGATAATTTTCCTTGAAGAAATAATGGCACGAATACTGTCCTTTTACTTACAGTAAAAGTAGTCGCCTATCTCTATCCACCATGATTATCATGGCCTGTACCACGTGTACTAGAGATAAGCAAAAAAACTTATATTTTGAAACTAGAACAAAATTTCTACGATAATTTTCCTTGAAGAAATAATGGCACGAATACTGTCCTTTTACTTACAGTAAAAGTAGTCGCCTATCTCTATCCACCATGATTATCATGGCCTGTACCACGTGTACTAGGGATAAGCAAAAAAACTTATATTTTGAAACAAGAACAAAATTTCTACGATGATTTACATATTTACATACATACATACCGACTTAAGTCGTATAGCATGCTATATATAATATTGCCACGTGGGAAATTAGGGAAGACAAAAACTTCAGGAGGAAACAAAATTTATTTCAGGGAAGGACAAACTATGGATTGTAAACAAAAAAGATAAGCGACGAAGGGAAATTTACAGAGTCGCAAGATATAAACATAAAATTGACCACTCTGTTAAAAAAAAATAATAAAATTAATAAATACTATGTTACAATATTCTAATTTCTTTTTCCCTCTATTTTTGCCATCATTATTAAAGGTCTCAATAAAGGTATGGATATGAAAGATATAGAATATATTGAGAATATATAACTATCATTCCATTAAGAAAAAAGGCATTTCCTGTTCGTGCAACTAGAAGTTGCTGATGGCTTGCGCCATCTATCGGAATAAATATCAACTAATCAATCGTTGATTTTTAATTATTCCAGAATTAGCCAAATACCGTTTCTTGATAAATCAAGAAAATTATAAAACTATTTTAGAGGCGTAATATTCTTTTTTTAAAATAAAACAATTTCTACTGTCCTTACTGCGATGGAAAAATTAAAGGGAGGGCCTGGCTCATCAGTGGTGAACCCTCCCAGCGGTTTCGCCAGTTTAATCTACCATATTTAATTCTGCTGTCCTAAAAGCTTATGTCCATAGTTCTTCTAAAATACCCATTCCAAGAGTCTTACAACAGTCACCTATTAAAGGAAGTTCCAAAAATGCAATATAACAGCGGTATGGTAGATTAAACTGGCGAAACCGCTGGGAGGGTTCACCACTGATGAGCCAGGCCCTCCCTTTAATTTTTCCATCGCAGTAAGGACAGTAGAAATTGTTTTATTTTAAAAAAAGAATATTACGCCTCTAAAATAGTTTTATAATTTGATAACAGATGGCGCTCTAGTACATCGTAACAAAATCAAGAAAAGTTAACCACGTACGCGTTTCATGCTGTTGGCCCTCGTCAGCGAGGTGTAAGAAACTGTATTTGGCCAATTCTGGAATAATTAAAAATCAACGATTGATTAGTTGATATTTATTCCGATAGATGGCGCAAGCCATCAGTAACTTTTAGTTGCACGATCAGGAAATTACTTTTTTTTTTCTTAATTTATCCATCTGATCATATTACAAATAGACTTTTGTACTGTTTTTCATTTAAAAAAAGTCGGTGAACGAGTAGGTAACACCCTCGATTCCCGACAGTCATGAACCGGGTATTGAATCCCGCGTTAAAATGTGTTTAATATGTGAATAACCTTCACATATTATTCATTGTTCAATGATCATTAACTAGGTTGTTCTTTTTAAGCGGTTCCTAATAAAATGATTTTGAACAGGTACTATTTTTCATATATCATTCCATGAGTTGAAT
>CP092871.1:85726509-85767583 GCA_030710605.1 Cordylochernes scorpioides | reverse complement strand
TATTCAATTTATTCGCTAGCTTATTGGTTCTCTATGATCATGTGACCTCCATCAACCAATCACCGTTGAATTGATTAGCCAATCAGCTTGCAGTGTTTTGTTTAGCTCCGTGGTTGTATTTAGTAAGGAAGTTCTATATTAAATATAAGAAAGGACAGTATTCGTGCCGTTTTTTCTTGATGGAAAATCATCGTAGAAATTTTGTTCTTGTTTCAAAATATAAGTTTTTTTTTCTTTGCTTATCCCTAGTACACGTGGGTACAGGCCATGATAATCATGGTGGATAGAGGTAGGCGACTACTTTTACTGTAAGTAAAAAGACAGTATTCGTGCCATTATTTTTTCAAGGAAAATTTTCGTAGAAATTTTGTTCTTGTTTCAAAATATAAGTTTTTTTGCTTATCCCTAGTACACGTGGTACAGGCCATGATAATCATGGTGGATAGAGGTAGGCGACTACTTTTACTGTAAGTAAAAGGACAGTATTCGTGCCATTATTTCTTCAAGGAAAATTATCGTATAAATTTTGTTCTTGTTTCAAAATATAAGTGTAAGTGTAGATATTGCCAGGCTGTCATCAAAAGATGAAGTTCAAGCAGACAGATATTTTTACGAGGGGTATGATGATCGGACTGAAAAGGACAGGTTGACCATACGTCAAGTCGCAGTTGACACACCTGGGTGTGTCCAACGTGCATCGACTGTGGAGAAGATGGTTGGAAAAGGAAATGAGGCAATTTATAGGAATTCTGGTGCAACCAGAGTGACGTCAGCACGTGTGGCGTATCCTTCGACAAGCAGTGGCGGACCCACATGCCACTTGTACCTCCATTCTGTAAAAGGTGCACAAGACACCCTAGATCATTCCATCTCGACCACAACCATTTCTCGTCGATTGACTGCTAATGGCTTGTAATCATGTCGGCCGGTAAGAAGACTGTCATTGACCCCACTGAATAGACGCTAATGTTTGGAATGGTGCCGGGCTAGATCGACGTGGATGACGGAATGGCACAGGGTCGTGTTCTCAGATGTCACGCTTCTGTTTGTCCAGTGATTGTCGTGTGTATGCGTGTGGCGTCGATGTGGAGAAAGGTACAATCCGGCAGCATTTGTGGAACGCCCCACCGCGCGACAACGAGGAATCATGGTTTGGGGCACAATCGCGTAGATACTAGGTCATCTTTAGTTCGTATTCAGGGCACTATGACGGCCCAATGATACGTTGGTGATGTTCTGCGACCAGTGACACTTCTCTACCTTTAGGGGGCCTTCAATTCCCTTTATCAGCAGGATAACGCCCAACCACACACTGCTCGCATTAGCCAACAAGCTCTGCAAGATGTACATATGCTTCCCTGGCCACCGTACTCTCCTGACATCGCACCAATCGAGCACGTCTGGAACACTATTGGACGCCAGTTGCATGCCTTGCCTCAGCCGCGTTCAGAAGACGAACTGTGTCAAATGGTTGAAAGGGAATGAAGAGCCATCCCTCAGGACACCATCCGTAGTCTGATTGACTCTCTACCTAGACGTATTGCTGCTTACATAGCTGTCCGCGGTGGCCCTACTTGCTACTGAGCCGACGCCGTTCTCGCTCTGTATCATGCCAATCATTTTGAAATAAAGATTACTTATTGTTCGTGTCTGCCTCTCTCTGTTTGTCAAATTTCATCACTTTCTGGTCCCTCTTTCTTGGAGTTTTATTTTCAATGTCACGCAGTGTATATACATAGATTGACTTATATATATTCTGCTTATATACGCTTGACTGAAAGCCGGAACCCTTACCATTTCTGAGATTCTACCTTTCAATGTTGCATATAGAAACAGAATGATCCAATACAGTATTAAAGCTCAAGAAGCGGTCTGGTATTTTAAATTGGCGAAACCGCTGGGAGGGTTCACCACTGATGAGTCAATCCTCCCAATATTTTTTTCATCGCAGTAAGGATAGTATATAAGTTTGTTTTATATGCAAAAGAAACATTCATGTCTTAATAATATTGTTACGTCATACCCAGACGCTGTACTTTGTCTACTCAGGATGCCACAAAGATACACATGTGAGTTCGAAGGGATTGCAGCTAAATTTAGCGCTTTATTGTATCTCGCTTAACAGAAGGAATACAACAGTGGGACTTGCCTTCAACCTCCCCGTCAGAAGAATTCTTGGCACGCCATGGATGTCACTCTTGTGAAACGTTCCGCTCCACACTGTACAGCCTGGACTTACACCGTCTTGTAGACCGCTCCGATGTCAGGCTCTCCTTGTCGGATCATCCACACGCCTGGAGACAAGTCGCTACGTCTTCTCCTCACCGCAGATGTAACCAGACTCTATCCTCCCCTACACAGGAATGCTGTTTTTGGCGCCTGCCACATAGCAGTGGGGGCCGCTAGAGTCCACCCCTCTTTCCCCAACTTTACTCTGGTATCTTGTCATCCACGTTACGATATAATTTCCTATAAATAGATGACGCGCGTTATTTTAATTTATATTGTTGCTTTAATCCATCTTTGAGACTGAAATTAAAGAGAGTGAAAGTGTGTCTGTTCTAAACAATACAATATTAAAAATTCGAAACTATTATATACTCGTATGATTCTTTAAAAAAATAAGCAATTTCTACTGCCCTTACTGCAATGGAAAAATTAATAGAAGGGCCTGGCTCATCAGTGGTGAACCCTCCCAGCGGTTTCGCCAGTTTAATCTACCATACCGCTGTTATATTGCATTTTTCGATCTTTCTTTTATAGTGATATTGATGCTAGACTCGTGGAATGGGTATTTTAGATGAATTATGGTTCCATATGGGCTATGCCCTCCCATTAATTTTTCCATTACAGTAAGGGCAGTGAAATTGTTTTATTTTGAAAAGAATCATACGTGTCTATAATAGTTTCAAATTTTATAACAGAGGTGCGCTAATGCATCACAATACAATATTTGATGATATTGTGGAATTTGTGGGATTAAATATAACGACCCATTAGTCAGTGTATCTGCTACCTATCTCCAGCCACCTGGAACTTTCAGACGATGTCAATCAGCTATCTGCTGCTGTTTTTTATTTCAATACCAAGGTTAGGATTAGGCGCTAAATGCTTTAATTGTTTTATCAAGTCCCTCCGGCCAAAAAAAATCTGTTTCGTGGTTTTTCAGGATTCTCCAAAGACCAGCTTTTTTGGTCGGTGAGATACAGATTGCACTACGCTGCAGAGGACCAACAGCCCGAAACGCGTACGGAATTAGCGTTTCTTGATTAATCAAGAAACGGTATTTGACCAATTCTGGAAGAATTTAAAAAAATCAATGATTAGTTGATATTTATTCCGATAGATGGCGTAAGCCATCAGCAAATTTTAGTTGCATGATCAAGAAATGCCTTTTTTTCTTATTTTTTTGTCTAATTTTTTAAATAATTCTAGACAAATGACTAGAGCCATGGTCAAGTTTCACCTGATTTCATTATAACCGAATGTATAAAAATTAAAAACGTATTTAAGAAATAGAATCATAAATACGAATGCTTGTTTTAAATCTTCAAATAAATCAAACTTCTATTGTGTATCCTCTTACTGGATGAAGTTTATGTTTGTTTTATTTGGATTTAAAAGTAACATCACAAACATTTGAACTTTATGCTTCTATGTCTTATGTATATATGGCACGTGTGTTATTGTCTTGTGTTTAAAAAACGTATTTTTTTCAGAAATCGATATACACCTATCCCCCGATTTACACGGTTCCTGAGAAAAACGTGTAAATCGAAAATTAAAAATTTTAGCGAAATTTTTAATGCGAAAGAAATACAGACACAGTGTGCGTGTGCAGCAAGTCAGTACATAAGCTCGGGATTCCTCGTGAGATGTGTACACAGCGCATGTGTTCAATCACAGTAGCATTTAGTATAGTGCGATAAAAACAAAAACAAAAACTTATTTGGAAAACCGTGTAAAAGCGAAAACGTGTAAAACAAGTACCGTGTAAATCGAGGGATAGGTGTATATTATATTGTCGCGGAGATCAATAAAGCAAGGGCAAGTTTGGGGATAATTAATTTATTATAAGGGGTAATTATAGGGGGAAAGAGAAAGTACAACTTACCCCCAGTTAAAGCTAATCCTGAATGAACGGCGTTAGCCACCGTCCCGTTTTCATTATTTACAGATCAGCTTCCCAGAAGCCCCCACACCTGTGGTCCCCCCCGGGGTCCAGGGATGATTGACAGTTGTCCCATCTGGATGGAGCTACTTGACATTACTCCCTCTTTAGAAAAAACAGCGACCCACTGATTAGCTTGTCTCAGCCCTTGTTCTGGAAGGAAATCTATCACGGCCTGTGTTCCCTAGCAGAATGGCATGTTGTTCTTCAGGGTCCAGGTAGGGCTTCATCCGAATGACATGAACGATATCCTTGGATTTCCGTGATCGGGGAGACGGGTCCACGGGCTCTACTTTATACGTAACTTCTGAAAGCTTCTTGGTCACCTTGTAGGGACCGAAGTATCTCTTCAGTAGCTTTTCTGAGAGCCCTACTTTTCGGATGGGAGTAAAAACCCACACAAGATCATCCTTCTGGTAATAGACTGGAGTATGTTACTGGTCGTAAAGTCTACGGTCTTTCGCCTGTGATTGTAGAAGGCGTGATCGGGAGAGTTGACGCGCTTCCTCAGCTCTGGTCACAAGTTCTCCAACGTAGTCGTCAGAGATCTCATCTGCTAGGTAGGGTAGTACGGCATCGATGTAGGTCTCGGCCTCGCGGGCGTGGACAAGAAAGAACGGAGTGTAGCCGGTCGCCTCCTGTTTAGCAGTGTCGTAAGCAAAAGTTACGTAGGGTAAAACTTGGTCCCAGTCCTTCTGCTCGACACCTGTGTACATGGACAACATGTCTCCCAGAGTTTTGTTGAACCTTTCAGTCAGGCCGTTGGTCTGGGGATGGTAGGCCGTTGTAAATCTGTGCACAATTCCGCACAGAGCATTGATCTCTTTTATTACTTGAGAAATGAAATTTCTTCCGCGATCTGTTATCATTTCTCTAGGATCTCCATGCTTCAAGATAACATCTTCAACCAGGAACTTAGCTGTTTCGATTGCTCCTCCGTCTGGTATCGCTTTCGTTATGGCATACCTTGTCATATAATCGGTGCACACAATGATCCAACGGTTTCCATCTTTAGAAACTGGAAATCTTCCAAGGAGATCGACCCCGACCTTATGGAATGGCTTTTCTACAGGTGGTATGGATACAAGTTGTCCAACCGGACGGCGAGGTAATTTCTTCCTTCGTTGACACTCCCGACAATGGCTTACATATTGGCGAACAGTTCTATAAAGGCCAGGCCAATAGAATCGTTTCTTCACTTTGTCTTACGTTCGGGCGAAACCCAAATGCCCAGCTGTAGGAGCGTCATGTAAATCTGCCATAACTTCCGATCTTAAGTGTTTAGGAATCATCATAAGCCAGGGTCTTCCAGTTGTGCTATAGTTTTTCTTGTATAAGATGCCGTCGATAATGCTGAATTCCTTTCTGGTGTAGCCTGAGTTTAAATTATCGATTATTTTAGCTAAATCCGGGTCTTTAGTCTGCTCTATATCGACGTTGGTTAGTGACATCACAGCACTTGGTGGGTCGTTCTCAAGCGGGCTCCTTGAAAGACAATCGGCATCCTTATGTTTGCGTCCGCTCTTGTAGATAACGGTCACGTAAAATTCTTGCAACTTCAGCGCCCATCTTGCCAAACGGCCAGAAGGATCTTTCTGTCCTACCAACCAACATAGAGAATGATGGTCAGTGACAACCGTGAATGGTCAACCAAACAAATATGGACGGAATTTGCTAATAGACCAGACTACAGCAAGGCATTATTTTTCTGTTGTAGAATAGTTATGTTCAGCCTTTGTCAAGCTTCTAGATGCATAAGCTATAGGCCGCTCCTTTCCACCTTGTATTTGTAGAAGAACAGCTCCAATACCATGTCCGCTTGCATCCGTGTGTAGATGGGTATCAGCGGATTCATCAAAGTGTCCCAAGACAGGCTCTGAAATTAGAGCTGTTTTAAGGACTTCAAACGCTTTCTCTTGAGCTGCATCCCAATAGAATTGTTTTTCAGTCTTCAGTAGGTCATGCAAAGATCTAGCTTTGTCAGCAAAATTTTCAATAAATCTTCGGTAATAGGAACATAATCCAAGAAAGCTCCTCAGTTCAGAGATATTCTTTGGCCTCGGAAATTTAGAGACGGCTTCAACTTTATCTGGATCTGGATGAATTCCATTGGCGTCAACAAGGTGTCCTAAAATCTTTATCCTCCTTGATCCAAAAAGACACTTTTTGTGGTTCAAGCTTAGTCCAGCTTTCTGGATGCACCTTAATACAAGTTGTAGACGACGTAGATGTTCCTCAAAGGTAGGTGCGTAAACTACGATGTCGTCCAGGCAACAAAGGCACATGTTCCATTTAAGACTACCCAGAACACTATCTATCATCCTTTCAAACGTTGCTGGAGCGTTGCATAGACCGAAAGGCATTACTCGGAATTCATACAGCCCATCTGGAGTGATGAAGGCAGTTTTCTCCCTGTCTTTTTCGTCAACTTCAATCTGCCAATACCCGGACCGAAGATCCATCGTGGAGAAGTAACTAGAGCCAGCTAAACTGTCCAAGGCATCGTCAATGCGTGGCAGCGGGTAAACATCTTTTTTTGTTATCTTATTTAATCGACGATAATCTACGCAGAATCTCCAGGTCCCATCTTTCTTTCGAACTAGAATAACAGGAGATGACCAAGGACTTTCAGAGGGCTTCACGATGTGATTTTCAATCATCTTGTTCACTTCATCTTGAATTAGTCGTCGTTCACTTGGTGCTACTCTATAGGGCCGTTGTTTGATAGGAGAGTGGTCTCCTGTGTTTATCTTGTGCTTCACAGTACTGGTGGGCTTAATAGGAGTACTCCCAAAGTCAAATATGCCAATAAACTCGTCAAGGCATGAAACAAGCTGTAACCTTTGAATTTCAGACAGCCCTGGATCTAGAGTAAGGTTTAGCTTCTGTGACCATTGACGTGACTTTAGCTGCGTTTCTTGTAACTTATCGCTGGATTCGATAAGACTGCAGATATTTCCATTCTCATAACTTTCCATGGTGCACATATTCATTCCTGATGGAATCAGTTGCGGCCAAGACGCTCCATTCGCAACCCAAATGCTACCTCGGCCGTGTCGAAATTTAACCAATGAGTTTGGTATAAGAACTTATTTTCTTAATAATAAGTCCTTAGAAGTTGAGACTAAAACATCTCTAACACCGCATACTTCTTCGTTTATCACACTGGTCTTCTTTATTGATTTAGGCGGGATGACAAAGTCGTCGGAAGCAAACAATCTCTGGTTTTCCTCCTCTCGAGATTCCAGGACGGAGGTTTCCCCGAGATGGAGTTCATTTCTGCCACAATCAATGACGGCTTCGGTGGCCTTGAAGAAGTCCCATCCGAATATGATGTTATGGCTGCATTCCACCATAACAACGAATTCAAAGGATATCTTCAGACCATTAACTTCTATGTTCAGGACACATTTTCCTAGGGTCTCTATCAAATTTTTATTTGCGGCTTTAAGAATGGGACCTGGTTCTTTGAAGAGAGGTGTCTCTAGTTCGCGTCGAAATTTGTCTGAAATAACAGAAAAGTCTGCTCCTGAATCCACCAATGCTTTAATTTTGCGTCCATTTATTCCGACCATAACAAAATTTTCTTTTAATTTAGCGGCGATATACCCTGGAGGATTTTCCTCAATGGCGACCTCACCCCCGTTAGAAGCCGCTCCACTTAGTTTTACACATTCTGAGGCTTGGGAGAACGGCTGAAACGACGGGCTGGCGACTGGGATTGTCTTCGAGCCGGCGACCTTGCGCGGCTTGGATGTGGGGAAGAGCTCCGGTAGAAGTACTTCGAGGTTTGGGGCGTTACATAGTCATCGTCGGCGTCATATCTCGGGGGTCGACTCGAAAATCCAACATTTCTTCCTTCTCCGCCATTCCTTGACCTGGCTTCAGCGAAGACCTGCCGTCGTTCCCTACAATAACGGACGACATGTCCGGGTCGTCCGCAGTGGAAGCAGATAGGTTTGTCGTCGTAGGTTCTCCAATGTTCCGTCTTCCTGGGTTGGGTTGGTCGGTCGATATTATAATAGGGCGTGCGTGGTTGTTGTTGTACCACGTTGACTTGTGGTCTGGTAGGTTGTAGAGCACGGCTGACCTCTTCCCTCACAGTCTGTTCCAGGGCGTTCACCTCTCGGAGAGGATTGACCACTTCAGGTGCTGAGAAGACCTTTTGTATCTCTTCTCTGACGATGCGGCGAATTAAGCCGGCCAAATCGTCTGAGTCGTCAACACACGAAATGGGCATTACGTTTGACAACCTGGCGAATTTCGTACGGCCGATCCTGCGCTGCTTGACGGTTGCCAGATGACGGCAAAACTTCAGGATCTCATCTACTGTCTGTATGTCTTTCGCCACCAATACCTGGTATGTGTCCTCCGAAATTTTCTTTATAATGTGAGCAACTATCTCACCTTCTTCCATGCGAGGGTTCACCTGGTGGCAGAGACTAAGAATCTCCTGGATGTATGACTCGCTGGATTCCTCGGCCTTCTCTGCTCTTGACTTCAGAACTTCCTCGGCGCGTCGAGCAGAATCCTCCTGCAGTCCGAACACACCGCGGAATGCGTCTTCAAAGCTTCTCCACGAGTTGAGTGATTCTTCGTTATTATCAAACCACCTTCCAGCAGTTCCGTTCAAGTAAAATACGACGTTGGCAAGCTTCATGGTCTCGTCCCATCTGTTGTACTTCGACACTCTCTCGTACTCTTTCAACCATTGTCCAGGGTTTATATTTCCATCTCCAGAAAAGGTAGAAGGATCTCGTTGGCGCTGACAAGGGAGGTAGGATCCGCTAACAGTAGGTCTGTGGTCGTCTTCCATTTTTATTCGTTGTGGCAATGGTTGAAGAATTGGTTCACGTCCCTGTAGACGTCGACTTCTTTGAAGTTCCGTCACGCTACCCAGCGTCTCCACCAAAATATGTCGCGGAGATAAATAAAGCAAGGGCAAGTTTGGGGATAATTAATTTATTATAAGGGGTAATTATAGGGGGAAAGAGAAAGTACAACTTACCCCCAGTTAAAGCTAATCCTGAATGAACGGCGTTAGCCACCATCCCGTTTTCCTTATTTACAGATCAGCTTCCCAGAAGCCCCCACCCTGTGGTCCCCCCCCCCCCCCCCCCCCCCCCCCCCCCCCCCCCCCGGGGTCCAGGGATGATTGAGAGTTGTCCCATCTGGATGGAGCTACTTGACAATATTATGATTTTATTTCTTCAATATATACCTATTTAATTTTTATACATTCGGTTATAATGAAATCAGGAAAAAAACTTGACCATGGCTCTAGTCATTTGGCTAGAATTATAGTAAAATTTAGACAACAAATAAAACAATTAAATTAAGGGAAAAAATACATTTTCTGATCATGCAACTAAAAGTTGCTGATGGCTTGCGCCATCTATCGGAATAATTATCAACTAATCGTTGAATTTTTTAAATTATTCCAGATTTGGCCAGATGGCGCTCTGCCTTCTGAAAAGCACATGTGCTCCTGGTCAGGATATGCCTTTTTTATTTTAATATATTATATTGTGAGATAATGATGTTAATTAGTTTCTACAAATAATTTCAATCAAAACTTTTATTAAGACCTTTAGTCTTATATATATATATATATGGTAATTTAAACCAACAACCCTATATTGTATACTACTTATAATAAGATTGTCATGTTGTATATAGAAACACATCTATAAATAATTATACGCATGATTGACATGTGTCATTGCATCACCATATGTAATGTACTTTGTACAAACTGAGGATGAATAAATAAAACTACAAGGTATGTCCCATAAGTTCCCGGACTGGGTCCATAAAAAAAAAGGTAAGATTTTTTAATTTTTTTTTTTATTAAAACTTTTCAAAGTAATCCCCCCTTGCTTCAACGCACCAGCGCCATCGTTTCTCCCAATTGTCGAAACAGTTTTTATAAGCTTCTTTTGGAATGCTCTTCAATGCTAACGGCGATTTTTCTATTATGTCATCCCTGGTGTCAAAATGTCTTCCTTTTAGAACTGCTTTAAGTTTGGGGAACAGGAAAAAGTCATTTGGTGCGATGTCTGGGAAATAGGGTGGTTGAAGTAGGATTTGTGTCCCGTTTTTCGCCAAAAAGCTAGTCATCAAGTGCGCTGTGTGAGGGCGAGCATTGTCATGGTGTAGGATCCAGCCACCATTAGTCCATTTTTCTGGCCTTTTTTTTTCGAATCGCTTCCCTTAAACGGCGAAGAATGCCCAAATACATTTCTTTAATAACTGTTTGGCCTGCAGGAAGAAACTCGTGATGAACAATGCCCTTGTTATCCGAAAAAGCGACCAGCAACACCTTGTTTCTGGATTTTTTGGGTCTAGGCTCACCCTAACCTCTCCACTCGGCAGATTTAGGTTTGGTTTCAGGGTCATAGCCATAGACCCATGTCTCGTCGCCTGTGATTATATTGTCTTTCCATTCTGGATCCGTTCTTGTCATTTCCATCATGTCCTCACAGGTTGCAAGCCGACACAGTTTTTGCTCATTGGTGAGGAATCTTGGGATGAATTTTGCAGGAGTCTTTTTGAGCTTCAAATCTTCGGTTACGATCCTTCCAATCGTTGTTTTAGAGATGCCTGTGTCTTGCTCTAGCTCCAGCAAAGTGGTTCGAGGATTTTCTTTTATCAAATCGGTGATTTTTTGCACATTTTCATCAGTCCTTTGAAATTTTGGGCGTCCTTGACGAGGATCATCTTCAATGGAAATTCTGCCAACTTTAAATCTAGAATGCCATTCAAAAAACAGTTGTTCTCTTTGGGGCGTCATTGGGGAATGCTTTATTAAGCATTTCAAAAGTTTCGGTTGCTGATATTTAAAGTTTCACACAAAATTCTATGCAAATCCTCTGCTTCAATTTTTGTTCCATCGTAAAATCGCCGCAGCGCTAGGTGTGACCTTTAAATAAATTAGAATAACCTTGGCGCGCGCGCAAGTACCGCCTCGATATTGGTACCACCGTGTAGCCAGATATTTTTTCTATAATAAACAGTCAAATTCATTTACATTTTTCATTTATTTATTTTTTTATGGACCCAGTCCGGGAACTTATGGGACATACCTTGTATGTAATAGATTAAGAGCTGAGCTAAGAAAGATATCGAGATAGAAATCCAACTACCTTAAAAAGGAATTTGGCAGCCCGTTGCCATCAAGGTCAAAGGGTGCAGAATAGCGCAGACGCCCCACGCCCTTTGGACCCATTCAAAGTCCAAATTCTCGCATGTCTCCCTCCTCGGCAAAGGTATATAAAACCTCGGTTTTAGCCGAAATTAGAGTCAGACTTCACCATCGGCGTGAGCCCTTGTCAGTTGTACTCAGGACCACCTCATCGACCATGTAAAACAGTAAGACTCTTCTAACTCCATCTTGCTCTTAGCTCGACTTTTATCTGTTCACAGAACATTCCTACTACAGCTGTGTCTCTTCGTTTTTTTTTTGTGTGTGGACATTCCCAAGCTTTCCACTCTGCCTCGACCACGACTGCCTGTACTCTGTGAGAACTGTTAAAGGTCCTCCAAGGTGCAGAGAGGTACTGGGAAACTCTCCACGCCCTGACTTTCCTTCTCGGTTACTACAGGTTTGACCCTCGGTTACCACATATATATACTCCTGAGAGATACAGCAACGAGTAAAAATAGGTGAAATCGGGAAGACTTCATGTATTAGATGGTTAATTCCTGTCACATTTGTAAGTGCAAAGTCGAACTGCTTTTTACGTGTGTAGACATGTGGTGCACTTACAGTAAAAGCAGTCGCCTTCTACTACCCACCATGATTATCATGGCCACGTGTACTAGGGATAAGAAAAAAAAAGTTGTTAATTCATTAATATATATTTTTCGCAATCTTTGAAGAGATAGGCTATAGATTATTTGAACACCCTTACTCTGTATTTGATTGCATACAGCCCTCAGAACGGCCTTCAATGATATGGTACAATATTGTAGCGTAGAAAACAAGTCTTGGAATATCTGAAGATGTGAAAGTATTTATTGATGACGTCAGTACGACAAGTTGACAATTATCAATCAAACTATCTACAGCTAGAGAATATCGAGCAAGCAAGCTAAGAAATATTTTGACCATTATTTTACATAAACAGAGTAATATATATAATACACTGCGGCCTGTGATTGCAAAACGACACTTGAAGTTACACCGCATGAGTTTCTTTTCAATGAAAAATTAAAATTTGCAATCACAGGCCGCAGTGTATTATATTGTATTATAAGTTACTTTAATGTATCATTTACGAACGGAAAAATACGTCCAGGGTAGCCTAGTGGACATGGCATCTACCCGGTAAGCGGAACATTGTGGGTTCGATTCCCATCCCTAGACACTTTTATTTTTCCGTTCATCATTACTCTTCATAATTCACCCTTTCATACCTCATCCAAAAAGATTAGAAATAGTCAATATTTCACCTTGAAATAAAATTTTAATTTTTCATTGAAAAGAAACTCATGCGGTGTAACTTCAAGAGTAATATATATTTATATAATCTGTTGAATATTTTCATTGAATAATTAAATTAAAATATAAAATATTAATTATTTCTTCGCCACAATATTATTCCCCATAGAGCTAAGAATCAAATTTATTTAGCAAATGGCATAGACAGAAGAAAGCCCTGGCAAATCAAGCACTGCTGAGAAAACTATATGGACAAAATATTTACATGCTGCATCGGGTGAATCACGTAAGATAATCAGAGCTGTTTTCTAGTTTTAGGCAGTGGATCTTGTCTATAAAATCTTATCTCGGATATGTAATGAGAGAAAATGGTTTAGAAAAGATGTTGATGTTGGGAAAATTGAAGGAAAGAAGAAAGAGAGGAAGACTTGTAATGAGCTAACTAGAAGGGGTCAAGGAAGGTGAAGGTCACTAGATGAGCTGTGAGTGATGGTCAAAAACAGAACAAATTGGAAAATATTTGTCCATATTGTTGCACCAGGTTGCGGCTTGGCAGACTCTTCAGCCTGGATTCTCTCCTGTGCTGGGTCTTGCATCTTACCAGAGCGTGTTTCAACCATCCTACAAATTTATAAAAGGGAATAACGAGATAAGTCTTCTTTAAGTAGCCACCAGAATCCTTTATTTATTTTCTCACATCAAAGAGAGCAGTGAAGTCACACGTGTATCTAAATACAAATGATGACAATCTAAATAATCTGTGTTTTAAATAAATATCATAGAATATTTTATATAAAAATAAATAAATATATAATTTAAATTTCAAATATATTAAAAATAATATAAGAAATACGCCATTAATCATGATGTAACACTTCCCCCTCTCCAGAGGTCGTCACGTCCTCGTGAGTTACCTCATCAATTCTCTCAAAATAGGGTTTGAGTCTTGAGACATGGACAATCAATGGGTCTTGGCCAGGATTATCTTTTGGCTCAATTAAGTAATTTACGTTAGACAGCTTCTTTAATATTCTATATGGGCCAAAATATTTTCTCAGTAGTTTCTCACACTTTCCTATTTTCCTAATTGGTGTCCAAACTGCTACTAATTCTCCTGGTTCGTAGCTTCTTTCCATGTGTTTCTTGTCATAGTTCTTTTTCATTCTTTCTTGAGTCTTTATTGTGTTGTTAATAACTAATTTTCTTGTTCTGTTTATTTTGTCTAAGTGATGTTTTATGTATTCATCATAATCATCTTTGTCAATGTCCACCGAGATATTCCTGTCGTCCAAAAGAGACGTGGGTTCTCTTCCAAACATCAGGAAAAAGGGAGAATATCCTGTGGTTTCCTGAATTGTAGTATTGTAAGCGTGAGTGATGAATGGGAGTATTTCGTCCCAATTTTTCTGATCAGTGTTCACATACATACTGAGCATATTGATCAATGTTCTATTTAACCGCTCTGTCAATCCATTTGTCTGGGGATGATAGCTCGTTGTGAAGCAATGTTTAATCTTGCACGTTTTCATCACCTCTTTCATTAAATTACTGGTAAATTGAGAGCCTCTGTCACTAATAAGATATTGTGGGGCTCCGTGCCGAAGAAAAATATCCTCTACTAGAAATTTAGAAACTTCTTTCACTGTTGCTTCCGATACTGCTCTTGTTTCTGCATATCTAGTGTAGTAGTCTGTCAGCACGATTATCCATTTTTTCCTGTTTTTCGTAGATGGTAGTGGACCAACAAAGTCAATTCCAATTCTTTCGAAAGGAAAGTTGGCTGGGGGGATGGGCTGTAGTAGTCCAGAAGGTAATTGGTTTGAGCCTTTCCTACTTTGGCAAAGGTGACACGTCTTAACGAATTCTGAGACATCCTTTAGCATGGATGGCCAAAAGTATTTACTCTTTATTCGGTACATGGTTCTGGCGACGCCCAGATGGCCATTCGACATATGATTGTGATATTCTTTCATAATTTCTCTCTTTTTATTATCTGGAACCACAAGCAACCACGCCCTGCCTTCAGGGTTCGGGTTTTTCTTAAAGAGGCATCCATCTTCTTCTTTAAAGTTTTGCGCAATTGATCGCCTGCTTCCATTAAGGTTTTTCTTAACACTTTCGATAAATTTATCCTCTTCGTCTGTTATTTGATTTAAAAATAGCCTTTCAAAATCCTCATCCCAATCAGTTTCTGGTAAGGGCCCCCTAGATAAGCCATCGGCGTCCAGATGCTTCTTTCCCGATTTATGTATTATATCGAAGTCGTATTCTTGCATTTTCAATGCCCATCTTGCCAATCGACCTGTTGGATCCTTCAAGTTTTTGAGCCAGCATAAGGCGTGATGGTCTGTTACTATTTTAAAGTGTCTTCCATAAAGGTAGGGTCGTAATTTTGACATTGACCAGACAACGGCCAGACATTCTTTTTCAGTGGTTGAATAATTTTGCTCCGCTTTACTTAGGGTACGACTCAAATATGAGATCACCTTCTCTTCACCACCGATGTCTTGGACAAGTGTTGCACCTATGCCGATGTTGGACGCATCAGTATGAACATAAGTAGGTGCATTTGGATTGAAGTGACCTAAAATTGGTGGACTTAATAGTGCTGTTTTTAGGGTTTGAAACGCTTCCTCTTGTCTTTCTGTCCAGGTAAATGATACACTTTTTTTTATAAGGTTGGTCAAAGGGTCAGCAATTTTTGAAAAGTCTTTGATAAATTTTCTATAATATGAACACATTCCCAAAAGGATTGTACTTCTTTGACCTTTTTGGGCCGAGGAAAATTTCTGACAGCTTTGATGTTATGTTCCGCGGGTTTTATACCATGTTTGCTCGTTATATAGCCGAGAATCTCCAATTCTTCAAAAGCAAATCGGCATTTTTTGTCGTTTAACCTTAAATTAGATTCACGAAAACATCTAAAAACAGCTTCAAGTCTTTTGAGGTGCGTTGGAAAATCCGGGCTATATATGATAACATCATCCAGATAACACAAACAAATTTGCCATCTCAGATTTCCAAGCATATTCTCCATATTTCTCTCAAAGGTAGCAGGCGCGTTACAAAGTCCAAAAGGCATCACGTTGAATTCATATAATCCATACGCTGTAGTGAAAGCTGTTTTCTCTTTGTCTCTTTCTTCGACTTCAACTTGCCAATATCCAGATCTGAGGTCTATTGCTGAGAAGTGTGTAGATCCTTGGAGAGTATCCATAACTTCGTCTATTCTAGGGATCGGATAGACATCTTTTACTGTCACATTATTCAGTTTTCTGTAGTCCACACAAAATCTGTATTTACCATCTCGCTTCTTGACCAATATTACTGGAAAAGACCAGGGGCTAGAAGATGGCCTAATTATGCCTTCTGTAAACATCTCGTCAATTTGCTCTTTTATAATATCTCGTTCTTTAGCACTTACCCGGTAAGGCTTGTGTTTAATTGGCTTCGCGTCTTCTGTGTCTATCCGATGTTTTGCCAAATTGGTTCTCCCTAATCTCGATGAAAAAAGATCTCCATACCTTTCTAAAACTTGTTTTAACTCCTTCTGTTCCTTTGGTGAAAGATTTTCGTTTATTTGGAATCTAGGTTCTTCGTTCTTTTCTACCTCTCTCTCTCGACTCACATTTATTTTCGCTGGACTACTTCCAAAAGCCAATGTTTGGTTTTTCATTATTTTTAACGGTCGAGGATACGGATTAGTTATCCAGATGTGTGTTTCCCTATTTATAACATTGATCAAGCTTCTTGCTAGACGAAGTCCATTTGTTTGAAACATTTTGCTGCTCTCCTCGATAATATATTCTCCATCCTCTGTTTCTACCAATGCCTTGATCAATTTCATGGAACATTCCGGTACAATGGAATCCTTGGCACTCTTTATTTTCAACATTTCAAAATTGATTTCTTCATGATTATTCGTCAAATCATATTTTATAGTTTCTTGCTTACAATCTATTTTTGCGTTCATTTTCTTAAGGAAATCTCTCCCAAGAATTAATGTCCGTAAATGCGTTTTCAATATCACAAAGTTGTGTGATAATGTTTCGTCATCAATTTTTATATTTAAAAATATACTTCCTACCATGTCTAATTTTTTTCCATCGGGTCCTGCACAAATTTTTGCGAGTTTACTTATACCATGGCCTGTATCGAGGGCCGTTCTGAGGTCGACCACTGAGAGGTCAGCACCTGTATCAACCAAAGCTTCAAAAGTCCCTATCTTGTCCACATTAATTTTTAATTTGTATTTAGGGTCCAACTTCTTGATTCCGTTTATGGTCGACTTGCTTTGATTGACAGATTCAGGCGCGACGCTTAGTTTAAATCTTCCAACACGGAATATCTATTCCGGGTAGGAATATTTGTCTGTGTGCTATGACATACATCAGCATAAAGCCGAGGTCCTGATTTCTCTGATATTTCATTCATTTGGCATTTTTCTTCGACCTTCTCTTGGGTATCTGCTGGATCCTCTTCTAGGATTCTTATAAACTTGACCCTACAATAACGGGCCACGTGCCCTGGCTTGTTACATTTAAAGCAGATTGGTCTTCCATCTTCCGTCCTATTTTTGCTCACTTCTTGGCTTTTATTGTAAGTGTTTCTCTGAAGGTTTGGTTTCGGCACAAAGTTAGGATTATAAGGACGTCTAGGGGTAGAGGGCTGGGGAAAGTTGTTTCGATACTGTCTGGGGGTAGGAGGGGAGTCGTTCTTGTAATTATTGGAAACAGGGGCTTGGGGCCTGGAAGTGGTCTGGTAGTTTCGTGCGGCAGTCGGCGGCACGTACCTCGATTGTTGTTGGGGTCTAGAATAGCGTGGACCATTATATAGGTTTCTGGATTTCTCCACACGTTCCCGATACTTCTTTTCAAAAGAATCCATTTTCTTGCACACGACAAGAAGGTCATCGGTCGTTTTAGGAGGGTTCAGGTAGAGCGCGAATGAGTACTCTTTTTTCAGTCCTCCAATTACATGTTCAATTTTTGTTTCTTCTTCCATTGCGGGGTCAACCTTGTTGCACAACACTAGAATGACTTCCGCGAACCTGATTGCTGGTTCATTCCAGTGTTGCATTCTGTTGAGCTTCATTCTAAGTTCTTCTTTATTCGCGTCCAAAGAAAAATCCTGAATGAGGCGGATTTTAATATTTTCCCAGCTCGTGAAACTAGCTTTGTGTAAATTCAACCAGGTTTTAGCGCTTCCCGTCATGTTCATGGCGGCATAACGAGAGATAATGTAGTCTGCCCAATGGTACAAGAAGCCAATTTCTTCAAGAGATTCAATCCATGGGCGAGGGTCTTCCGTTCCATCATACTTGGGGATGTCGATGTTGGGATTCAGGACAACTGGGTCGAAACTAGCATCTCTACCAATTGTTGCAACAGGTTGCGGCTTGGCAGACTCTTCAGCCTGGATTCTCTCCTGTGCTGGGTCTTGCATCTTACCAGAGCGTGTTTCAACCATCCTACAAATTTATAAAAGGGAATAACGAGATAAGTCTTCTTTAAGTAGCCACCAGAATCCTTTATTTATTTTCTCACATCAAAGAGAGCAGTGAAGTCACACGTGTATCTAAATACAAATGATGACAATCTAAATAATCTGTGTTTTAAATAAATATAATAGAATATTTTATATAAAAATAAATAAATATATAATTTAAATTTCAAATATATTAAAAATAATATAAGAAATACGCCATTAATCATGATGTAACAATATAGTTATACCAAAAGTCGAGCTCGACTTGATGAACACTAACAACATATAGAAAATATTAAATTAATTATAAAGATTTCAAATTGAGTTTTATATCTATGAAAATAATATTAGGTAAGTCTAAAGAGACAAAGGTCGCCTCTCCCGTCAAAATAGACGTCAAAACTAGACGCCATCTATTGACCGTCGCCGCAAACTAGCGGCCTCGGGTCGGTGACAAAGCCACAACACCAGCTTTGGCAAACTGAGAAGCGTCCACCTAGAGACCATGGTTTCGGGCTAATGACCCTCGTCAGTCTAGGGCGGACTTTATTCCATGAGATCCACACGGGATCTAATGGAATCTTAACAATCTGCCAAAGAGGTGTTTAGCTGGCAAAGATGCTGGGCCAAATCGATGGCGTCTATTTTGACGGGAGAGGCGACCTTTGTCTCTTTAGATCAATATCCTCTCGGCAAAATTTCCATCTATAATATTAGGTAAGATATTTGAAATTAATCATATTGGTGTCCTGAATATATTCAACTTGAAAAATAAATAATTTGGAACTTTAAAAGTCATACCATATATTTGTATTTTGGACTCAAGACCGAAAATATTGTGCATTAAAAACACGAAATCATCTTAAATTCTATATACAGTAGAACTTGGATAAAATCGAATGTTTCTAATTTGAAAACATCTTTAATTCAAATATTTATCTTGGTCCCTAGAATTTCCTATAAATAGAATTTCCGTTTTTAATTCGAATTTTTTTTTTGTCTCTTTGGCTTCGAATTATCCCCAATTTCGACTGTATATTTAAATTAAGGAAATTATCAACTGTACATTGGTCAAAAATCATAGAAAATATTATTCACAGAGAATCAGAGATAGAAGTGTGGATTAAAAATCGTCCAAAGATGACAATGTTGAATAGGAGATAATATATCAACTGAACGTTTGTTTTTTTGTCAGAAGTTATATGGATCCATTTATCACAGGAGTCTATATAGGTACTGCTCGATTGAATGCTCTATTCTGTAGGCTTGTGATATGCTGTCAGGATTGGTGGTTGTTCTTGGACTACTGGAGGTCTGCCGATCCCAAGTCTTGGATGCCTTGGTAGATCCTATGATCCCGAAGAATCAGTTGAGTCTTAACCCTACTTCTTCATCTCTTCAAGGAATCCTAAATGATGACTATATCCCTGAACCAAACGCTCTTTCCTATGATAGTCTTGGATTACCTGGTTTAAATGCTATTACATCTGGAACATTGCAGAATGATGCAGTTGGAGCTCAAATTCTTAAATCATTACTTCAAAAATATCAAGGATATCAATCTCAGTCTGTTTTACAACCAGATCTTAATCAAAATATGGCTTTAAATTCTCTCCTGCCATCTACGACGCTTTCAAATTTGCCTGGACAAACGGTACCATATTCTCTTGGAACTTCACTACTTGGTCAAACAATACCATCTTCTTATAATCCATTATCAACATTGAGTATGCAAGAATCCTCTGCGAATCCAATTTCATCATTAACAGATTCTTCATTTGGAATTCAAGGTAATCTTTTATCTTCCGGATTATCATCAAATTTACCTGATATTTCTGATTTACGTTTGGCTCTTCCATCATTACCAATAACACCCTCTATTAATCCATATGGCGGATTACTAAATCCACAGCAAAAAATCTTATCCCACGATATCCTTACAAGTTCCTATGTTACTAATCCAGCAACTACTTTATCAACAAGGATAATTCCATTTCTTTTAGCATCTCAAGAAATTCCAAGTGGTCTACCAAGATTTCTTTCAATAACCAATCAATTGAGTCCAACACAAGGTACTATGGGCATGGTAATTCCAAACTTGAATCAAGCTCGATTCGAATTTCTAAGTCGAGCACTCCATAATAAAATAGGATTTCAAAGAGCAAGAACGAAACATTTGATGAATTTGTACAATAATGATATTGCAGGATTGTATGGAACAATGGGTAAACATCTAAAGGGTCTTCAATTGATGTTAGCTCTTCGTAATCTTAGAAATGCCAAATTCCATAATAACCTTGAACTTCAGAACTATGCTAACTCCAATTTGATGAAATACTACCGATTAAAACGATAACTAGTAAAGGTAAAATAAACTATAGGTTGTCTCTTTTCATTTAAGAATCTATACACGCTTATACTGACAAAATTCACTCTTACGGGTTATCACACAAAAAGCAATAAACTAGGGCCTACAGTAAGAGTAACTTAAATACAGAAAAAGATACACTCAAAAGTACAACACCAACAGCAAAAAGGGGGTGAATAAAAAAAACACGATTTGTTAAATAAAATAAAAACAGTACTTATCTTTTATTTGCAGCGTTGATAAGGAGCGGACCGGGGTTTAACAGGTATGCGAGGAGGTAACCAGACAAGCACACAGAGAACGCTTTAAGCGTCTCCACTCGAACACCACTCCACGACTCCCCGCATTCCGTTTCAACCCTCTTTTTATGTACAAACATGGCCACATTCGTCCAATGAGAAGACGTGGGAGGTCAGTTCACTTAACAAATAAACAACATACTTTCCGCATAACTGAGATTAAAACTATTTATAAAACTAAAAATAATTTGACAATACCCCAACCGCTAAAACGAATACTTATAAACTAATGCCCATTGGACGCATAAATTTGTGAGAATATTTGCATCAAAAGCAAATTTTTCCAAACACATTAGTCTATATACAATAATAATTTTAATTTTGCCATCTGTCGATAAAATTTCTAATGATAATATATTTTTAATGTGTTTCTTTTGATAAAATTATTAATATATATGTGTGTGGAAATTTTGCCGGGAGGATATTGATCTAAAGAGACAAGGGTCGCCTCTCCCGTCAAAATAGACGTCAAAACCAGACGCCATCTATTGACCATCGCCGCAACTAGCGGCCTCGGGTCGATGCCAGCTAAACACCTCTTTGGCAGATTGTCAAGATTCCATTAGATCCCGTGTGGATCTCATGGAATTAAAGTCCGCCCTAGACTGACGAGGGCCATTAGCCCGAAACCATGGTCTCTAGGTGGACGCTTTTCAGTTTGGCAAAGCTGGTGTTATTGCTTTGTCACCGACTCGAGGCCGCTAGTTGCGGCGACGGTCAATAGATGGCGTCTGGTTTTAGGCGTCTATTTTGACGGGAGAGGCGACCCTTGTCTCTTTAGATCAATTTCCTCCCGGCAAAATTTCAATCTATATATTTATATTAATAAAATTAGGATTATTTATATCGGTGAATCAAAATAAATCCAACATCAACCGTATTTAGGATTATTTGCGTATTTTCACGTATATCACGTGACCACAAGCAATACTCTCCCGTCAAAACCTGACGCCATCTATATGACGTTTGTTTTGACGGGAGAGGCGCCCTATGCTTCTATGGATCAATTTCCTCCCGGCAAATTTTCCATGTTGTGGTTGTTGTCGTGTCCAAAGAAGAGTCTCAGATGTCTCCATGCTTCTCCATCACAGCAGCAGCAATATCCACTATCTTGGGGCTCTTCATTAGAAAATGGGTGCCGTTGCTACGTTAGTCACCTTGGAAACGAACCAGAATTTGGTCGAATATTACAAGGGTCCAGGGGGGACCGCGGGGAGGTGTGGTCGGACTTCTCCCCCCCGCAAATTTCCCATCCACAAGCAATATGTTATGATGCATGGCGCGCCATCTGGTATGAATATTCGAAATGAATGATGAGCTAAGCCCTCTCTTTAATTTTCCCATTGCAGTAAGGACAGTAGAAATTGTTTAATTTTTAAAAGAATCATACGCGTCTATAATAGTTTCGATGATTCATACAAGCAATATGTGTTATCAAGAATTAATGCTAAACCACAAGATTTTTAAAATGGAACACGAAATAAATTGAATATGTATGTAAAATAAAGTTTATTTATGTATTAGATGAGCCACGACACTTGTTTGGGAAAAAAATCCCCACAAATATATACAGTAGAACCTCCCTTTAGCGGACACCTCTCCACAAAGGACAGTTTTCATTTGTAAAATTACCATTTTTACAAGTTAGCAACACTCCGGTAAGAGGACACCTCTCCCTAAAGGACACTTTAGCTCTGCAATTAGGTGTTGTCCTTTACAGAGAGGTTCTACTGTATATGGGTATGTATACATTAAAATGCTAATAAATGGTCATTATAACCGTTGCTGTAAAAATAGAAGAGTGCAAAAGGATTAATATTTTAAGTTATGAATATTCAAAACTATTATAGACGTGTATGATTCTTTGGAAAATTAAACAATTTCTACTGTCCTTACTGCAATGGAAAAATTAAAGGGAGGGCCTGGCTCATCAGTGGTGACCCCTCCCAGAGGTTTCACCAGTTTAATCTACCATACCGCTGTTATATTTCATTTTTGGAACTTCCTTTTATAGTGATACTGATGCTAGACTCTTGGAATGGATATTTTAGATAAAATATGGTCATAAGCTTTGAAGACAGCAGAATTACATATAATTATGAATATATAATATGCTTCGAGCAATCGTTTTAAGTTATATGGTAGGTACATTTAAAAAAATAAGGTAAAAAATGTATGTACACAATAAATTTTTCTGGCGGAATTGTGTCTCTTTTATTTTAAATAACTACAATAAAGAGGTTATTGAATTGTAAATGCAATCGTTGCGCTTTTAAAATAAAGATGTAAACGTAAGGAGATCAGTGGAAGGATGGTCTAAACCGTGGGTTTTCAACCGCTACAACCCGGGTTGTTTGTTTACTTGACATTGCCGCGGAAAGACAAATCTATAAAGAAGGGACTCGGTGACTTAAGGAGGGCGCTTAAAGAAAGACATTTACCTAAATATAAACTAGACATGGTGAGGGCTCCACTGTGATATCTAGATACACAACACAGAGGGGAGTTAGAGGTCTTCTCCATCAGTCACCTCTGACACAACTTCCGACAGTACTCTGTGTTCTCTATTGGTGTGGAGCGGACTGAATTACAGCCCTGCTGATACTGACAACGCTGAAAGCCGGACTTACGTCACCACGCGAGGCCTCCCATCGGAGTTTTGCGCCAGAACCAGCAGTCTAGTAATCAGTACCTAGTCCTGGGTCTGTGGAGCGAGCAAGCTATCGGAAGAGGGAAGTTCCAGTCCACGTGCACGCAGGGTGAAATGTCCCATGGCCGCCGTGGAATGGACAATAATGACACTCGCCTGACCGACCCGAAGGAAAGGACATATTATGTCATTACCTCAGAGGTGTGAGGTCCCAGTACTGTCACTAACTAGATCCTCGCAACAACGCCGTTAGTAGAACTGGAACGAAGACAAGTTTCCCCATCTGGAACATCTGTTACACACAGCATCCTAGAATTCAGAATTTATGGTTAACAGATAAACATTGTCACCGAGTCCCTTTTTTATCTTTTGTCTTCATCAGGCTTTTACATTTTTAAATTAATTTTATTGATATTTCTTAATACTTAAAATGGTTGATTTCAAGCTAAATAAGTAATTTCACGTGCATCTCCAGTATCTATCTCACACACGGAGTTTAACACCTCGTAATCAACAGCCAGATAAAGTGGCTGTAGACACAATCTAAGAAATATACAAACTTCTTAGAAAAGAATCCTCAGGAAACCAAAAATACCACGTCACTCACATTTTCTTTAACCTACCAGCATTGCTTTAATTAGTTCTTCTTTTCTTCCTTAATTATTCTTTATATTTTTAGAAAAGAAAAATTCAAATACATTTTTAAATTGTTATTTTTTTCTTTAATGTCAAACGACTGATAGAGACAGTTTTGTCGTGTATATGTTCCTCTCTTCAGAGATAATTCTGATAAAATCTGGAAGAGCTGGACCATATAGGCCAACAAAACGTATAAAGATGATATAGTGATAAGATTAGATTTTACTTTTTTTCTTCATTTGTCAGACTCCGTGGTAAATCTAGGTATAAGAAATTTTCTTTTCCTCCAATTTACCCATAATAATTTATTAATTAGCTTGATTGTCTTAATTAAGTTTCCCTGTATTTAAATTTCATATTACCATTAAATGTGGTTAGCTTTTTTAAATAATAACAATATTGATAACAAAAGTCGGTGGACGAGTGGGTAACACCCTCGACTCCCGACAGTCATGAACCGGGATTGAATCCCGCGTTAACATTTTGTTTAATATATGAATAACCTTCACATATTATTCATTGTTGTAAATATCATAAACTAGGTTGCTCTTGTTGAGCGGTACCTAATAAAGTGGTTTTGAACCGGTAACAATATTGCTTATTACTGGTACTATTACTGTTATCCCTGCATGACCCCTACATTTATGCTTGGAGAATCAATAAGACATAAAGGTCTTATAAGCTTTTTGTTGGAGTTGTATATAGCTATTATTACGCTAGCATATCTTTATATGTGATGACAGATACTTATCTAGAATGATTTACAACTGGAATAAGTGATGAGCGTCATAACATTGTCTTGAATCTGTGGGTTGATTTAATGCAGTCTAATGACCCAATCCATTGAGTCAGGTCACATTATATCCAAAATCTGGTTGGTTACTGCTGTAATAGATCTTGGTAGAATAAACCCAACTTCAGGTTGGTGGACAGTAGATTGTGGCTCTCATCAGTAGAGATGTTACAAGAGACGATTCTATCTGATGTTGATAGAAGAGTTGGATTTCTTTGCTTTAGTTGAACATTTATATTGGGAATACATTTAGTGATCATGACAAAATTATCTTATTCATGATAAAATTGTGAAAAACGTTTTAAAATTACAAAATATTTTCTCACAATGAGTTTCTTTTTATTACAAAACGCTAGCTTTCAAGTGATAATCGCTCTTCAACGGGCTTAATAAAACAATACCGACTATATATTTTGAATATTTCTTGTAAGATATAGTCGATGTTTTATTAAGCCCGTTGAAGAGCGATTATCACTTGAAAGCTAGCGTTTTGTAATAAAAAGAAACTCATTATGATAAAATATTTTGTAATTTAAAAAAAATTCTCTTACCTGACATCTTCGGAAAATCTTTGATATTTATTCTTACTTAAAAATTAGATCTTTGCATTATTTTGGGTTTTTTTTTTCGGTGATATTCTCCAAAATGAAATCTACAGTATTTCTTTTAGACATCATCAAATAGTAAACTTCGGATAATTTCTTGATCATTCATCACCATTCTTAACACATAGAATTTTGAGGCGTATTTCTTCATAATTATTTATCCATTGTTTCTTTTGTCTTATCAAATTCAATCAAACGCCTTATCAAAGAATTATTTGACTTGATGGATATATTTATAAAATGTGAATTTCCGTATTTCTTTTATTCTTTATCTTCAAATATAGTTTCTTCGAAAAGTTTTTTTCATACCTAGTAAACTTGTATGATTGGTGGATTAAGATTGTAATTCATTAGTATTCTCTTTCCAATATACATATTCAGACAAAAGAATATTTAGACAATATAGTTGAGTGTATTCAAATATATATAAAATTATAACACAATTATTTGGTAATATAAAAAGGTTGCTTGAAATAAATTATCATCCATTGTTATAATAAACTTCTAACTTTGGTTAATTAAAGTATCCAGGATAAATCTAGCCTCGAATTCTTTGGTTATTTATTCTCTTTTATATGTGAAAGTACACCCATACCTCGCTTTGCGTCGGGGTTACGTTCCAAAAAAACACGACGCAAATTGAAACGACGCAAAGTGAAAATATGTGAAGGCGCAATCAAAAACAAAGGTGTCATATTTTAGGAAAAAAAAATTAAAGACTCGAATCCAAAACAACGCAACTTCGAAAATCTAACGACGCACAGTGAAAATCAGTAAAAATTAAGCAGCGACGCAACTTCGAAAAAAACGCAAAACGAAACGACGCAAAGCGAGGTATTGGTTTACTTGATGGTATTGATTTCTTGAAGGATTTTATTTTTGAAAGATTTATTTTTATCATTGATATTTGAGCTTTATTTTATTTTTTTTCGCTAAATATCACTTTTTATATGTCATTTCTCTCTTATAAAAATTATGAAAAATCAATATTACTTTAACTATTTCCTTTTCGTATGAAAATGTTAAAATCCTAATAAATTTGTTTCAAAATTTAATGGCAAAATATATATTTTATTTAAATATCACTCAACCTATTCTGTATGGTATTTGGATGAAAGGTTTTGGTTATGTAAATTTGAACAGGTCACACCTGCTATGGTGAAACTCGAGGCTATTTAAACGGAATCTAAACATTACTCTGAAGTGCTAGAGTGGTGAAATCATATCTCACTTTAAAATGTGGAATTGACAACGTATATGGTGATTAAGGCGTAGAGGTGATTGGTTATTATCAATGCCACATATGTGTACATATGTACATATAATGTCGTAAATATAAGAGATTGCTTTGAAAATAGAGCAATCCATAAATAAATCTTCAATTAAAAAGGCATATACTGTATTGGATTAAAATATCATTTATTTTACCAATATTTCAGTTGGCTGAACGCCAACCTTCTTCAAGGTATTATAACATATTACACATTAATATGTTATAATACCTTGAAGAAGGTTGGCGTTCTGCCAACTGAAATATTGGTAAAATAAATTCAAATCACATTAATAGGTACCGCTCAGCAAGAGCAACCTAGTTCATGATAATTGAAACAATGAATAATATGTGAAGATTATTCACATATTAAACAATTTTTAACGCGGGATTCAATCCCGGTTCATGACTGTCGGGAATCGAGCGTGTTACCCTCTCATCCACCGACTGTTATGTTTTATGTTATATTTTGATCCAATATATGCCTTTTTAATTATAAGAGGTGGTATGATGCATTAGCGCGCCATCTGTTATCAAAATTCGAAACTATTTTAAATGCGTAAGATTATTTTTGAAATTAAACAATTTCTACTGCTCTTACTGCAATGGAGAATTTAATGGGAGGGCCTGGCTCATCAGTGGTGAACCCTCCCAGCGGTTTCTCCAGTTTAATCTACCATACCGCTGTTATATTGCATTTTTGGAACTTCCTTTTATAAGAGTCTAGCAACAGTATCACTATAAAAGGAAGTTCCAAAAATGCAATATAACAGCGGTATGGTAGATTTAAACTGGCGAAACCGCTGTGAGGGTTCACCACTGATGAGCCAGGCCCTCCCATTAATTTTTCTATTGCAGTAAGGGCAGTAGAAATTGTTTAATTCCAAAAAGAATCTTAAGCGTGTAAAATAGTTTCGAATTTTGATAAGAGGTGGTATATTGGAACACCAAGTACAATATGTAACTTTAAAATGGCGTTAATAAAATGATATTCACAGAAAGGAAAGGGCAGCATTCAGAGAAAGATCGTAAAACAGATCGTTAACATTGTCCAAGAAGCTAAAGCAGTATGTAAATATATAGGCCATGCAAGATTTTGATTGGAGAACAAAGTCCGCTCTCTCTGATGTCACCATCAGCATATAATCTGGGTTCCTTCTGAGCCCTTGGAAGAAGAAGATACAATTGAGACAATTAAAATCATTTTATTGACATCTTGTCAATACATGCAAAGTGCACAGTCTGCACTATTTATATATTTAAAAAAAAGATAATATGGATTATAAACACTATGTACAATGAATATGGCGCCTCTGCCAGCGCTGCAGAGTTTGGTGGAGAATCACCAGTGGGTCTCCAGCGACACCACGTATTTCGTGATCTACAAAGAATACGTAGATCGCGTACTTCGCCGCTGAGGATATGGCGTGGTCCTCGAGACCAACTGGAAAGAAGAAGAGTGCCCAGTAGGTAGGTTGCCATACTGCCCGATTGAACTGTCATCCCAGTATTTATTTTTTTTTCACACACACAAAAGCCTTTATTAAGACACACAGGTCTTACAGAGGAACATCCCAGTATTTCTCCTTAGTCCGTGTTTGAAGTTTATATGTTAATTTTGTAATTATTCTTATTTTTTATTTCATAGAAGTATTTTTCTAGCAGACATATTCAATTTTTTTTAATCATCATTTTTGATATTATTTTTGTTTTTTGTTAGTTAGTTATCAAAATCATTTTGCAATTGAAGTTTTTTTTTCTTTGTTTTTAAGCAATAAAATACATATAGAACTAAGGTGTAAAATTCAATTCAAACATATGAAACCAACATCGATTCATTTTTAAAACAAAGCAACTTTCACATACAGCAACTTTCAACATACTTTCACATATGTAGACATGTAGTGCGCTTACAGTAAAAACAGTCGCTAACTACCCACCATGATTACCATGGCCTGTACCACGTGTACTAGGGAAAATTAAACAAAAAAAAACAAAGCAAAATCATAAGCGTATACAACCTTCACTTTTCATACAGTCCGTTTCACCTTCCCGAGTGCTGCCCCCTATAAACTGAGATAACCATGTTCCTATGTGGTCTTTATTTATCTTCACGCTAGTGCGCTCCCACTCTGGCCTCATGACTGCATATTGGATGAGAAGCCTACTGCGACGTATTGTTGGCTCCACATTTCACCACATTTATATATTGTAGCAAATTATTTATTATTTTATGTACTAATTATCAATTTATATATTTATATATTGCTACTCTGTAAACTTATCTCATTGCATATCTTATACACCTATCCCCCGATTTACACGGTACTTGTTTTACACATTTTCGCTTTTACACGGTTTTCCAAATAAGTTTTTGTTGTTGTTGTTTTTATCGCACTATACTAAATTCTACTGTGATTGAACACATGCGCTGTGTACACATCTCACGAGGAATCCCGAGCTTATGTGCTGACTACATATTTTAACCTGTCAATGCGTTTTATTTTTTTTTTTCTGTGTACACCTATCCCCCGATTTACACGTTTTTCTCAGGAACGTATCTACCGTGTAAATCGGGGGATAGGTGTATTTTATCAATTTTAAAATTTATTTTGGGTCATAAATAAATTAATTATTATTCTGAAGTTTGTCTTTCCTAATTTTCTACCTTACAATATATATTTTTTATTCGTAATGGATATATTAAAACTATGTTTTTATGAAATTAAATTTCTAATGTAAATTGCTCATAACACAAAACCTTTATATATATATATCTATATTAATAAAATGCAAATTTCATAAGTGTTGTTCACTAAAAACTTTCGTTACAATGCATCAATTTCAACCAAATTTTCAACATTTATGTAAAACGAGATGGAGCAGGTTTTGCTTAACATCAAAATATTTTTCCTAACTTTAACATGCGTAACTTCGCTGTTATCGATTAAATACAAAAAATCAACAGAGTTAATTTTATTTATATATAAATACAAAAAAAAAATCAGCAATTCATTCAACTCAATCTAAAAAAATATTCAAAACAAGCAATTTTATGATAACACCATATGTAAAACAGTCGGCCAAGAAAACAACAACGATATTACATCTTTCTCACATATTCACACACAATCTTGATAAATAATTAAAACTAATCTTTAACATTGTTTATTATACTTCATAATATATAATATTCGTTAGGCAAACTTTCACTCGGATAAAACCCGGGCGAAGCCGGGTACACATCCGCTAGTATATATTAAAAATAAAAAGGCATATCCTGCAAGAACCACATGTGCTTTTCAGAAGGCAGAGCACCATCTGGTGGAACAGAAATCAACTATTCATTGATTTAACCTGTTCCCTGATATTTGGTCAACCCAATTCAAGAAAAGCCATCCACTAGCGCGTTTCGTGCTGTTGGCACTCGTTTTGGCTATTGTTTTTTCATATATATATGTATATGAAAAAACAATAGAAAAAAATAAAAGATAAGTGGGTCAGGTGTTGATATTAAATGAATATATAATATATATATAAATATGAAGAAGGCAGGAGATGCCTTATTTATTTTTAATATATATATATATATATCTGATAATTTAAAACCCCAGTCATTATACCATGTCCCTGCCTATGTCCAACCACCTTGTACCCTGTACCAACTTATTGTATGACATGATGTACTGCTAAGAGCCAAATAAAGTACGGACTGTATGTCAGACAGACAGAGAAAAACAAGGAGATAATACGATTATAGATATTAATAAACGATTGCAGTTAGGCCTATAGTAAGAGGAAAGATTTTTATCTCTTATCATTAGCGCTAGGTCAACGACACTTTTATTCCAGAAACCTCCAAGACAAAGGACCCCGGAGTTGAATTCGCTGAAAACAGCTTTATTTAGGTCAATGTTCCATCCTCACATTTTCTGCTATAACTATCAAAAATGGTTTCCCAGTCGTTTGGACCAATCAAGGCGATTCTTCATCTTCCATGATGTAATGAATGACCAATCAGAATCTCAATAGAGGTCACGTGACACCACCCGACTGGGGAAGCCTCAGTAGCGTCTCCGAGTCTCATCCGTACTAGACGTGTCTGCTGAATCAGCGTAAATCGCGGGGCGTAAGCTCACTCTCCTCCATGTTTTCTGTCTGTCAACATCGGTTCCCTTGACCAACCTATCCTGTGTCCTCACTCCTGACATCACGACTGCAAAATTCACCAATCCAATCCCAACTTCCATTTGACAGCACCTTCGCTGTCACAACTACCACAGAGCAAATGGAGAATCGGCAAGATTCTCCACAGAGAAAAGAGAGTCGACAGGATTTCAAATAGATTCTCACAGAGAGTCGACAGGATTTAAAATCGATTCTCACAGAGAGTCGACAGGATTTCAAATAGATTCTCACAGAGAGTCGATAGGATTTCAAATAGATTCTCACAGAGAGTCGATAGGATTTCAAATAGATTCTCACAGAGAGTCGACAGGATTTCAAATCGATTCTCACATATATATATAATTAAACATATATTATTTAAAAATTTCTTATGCTTATGTAGAAATAGTGCAATGATGTTGATTATAATTTGAATCATCTAAAGGAGTGTCCTATAAGACACAAACAAATACGATGACATAACACTTATAAGATAACTAGCCGAATGACCCGGGCAACGCCCGGGTTTTACCCGATTAAATGTATTTATTCAAATACTATTCGTTACAATTATAAATTGGCACCGTAGATGTCACTTTTGTGAAACGTCCCGCTCCAAACTTTGTGTTTTAAAATATAAAAATAAATATGTAAATTTTCACAACGATATTTGAAAATTATATCATTTTGAATTTCAAATACTATTCGTTACAATTATAAATTGGCGCAGTGGATGTCACTCTTGTGAAACGTCCCGCTCCAAACTTTGTGTCTGAGAAGCGATATTTTTATAGAAAGATGATCTGGCTTTTGTTTTCTGCTCGAATGAATGTTTTTCTGTTAGAATTTTGTTCCTGCATACAAAATAATGAACTGGTTTCACCCGTGGTCTCTGCTTTTCGGAATTTTTCCCGATATAATTTTGTATCTGATAATCAAACATGATACAGCAATATCGTCATCATCATTTTCTGACTAAAAATATATAGTTTTAATAATTGATTTATATTTTTTTAAATAGCCTATCGTCTTCCCCGTATTCTTTTACCTATGTATGGAAATTTTGGTTTGAATTAGTGAACTATTGCGAATTTGTATACCGGACATACAGACAGACAAACATACAAACATTCATTTTTATATATAGAGAGATTTTATTAAAACATTAAACATTTTTAGATATATATAGAAACGAGTTAATTATCTCGTATTAAAGGCAACAAAAGATTCATCTAATTTTTATACATTTTCTAACCAGATTCAACTTGTGAAAACAGACGACAAAGGAAAGAATAAACAAATTAATAATAGAGGGTAAGTTCCTATTTTTTGCAAGCTTTCACACTCAAAGAATATTCAAATTCTTGCTTCAATCCTCCCCTGTGTGGAAGCTTCTTTTATGAAAGTCCTATTGAGCCTATGCACCTTCTTAGTTTATCTTTTGGAAGATTCTTTGTTAAAAAATCAGCTTCCATTTCCTCACTCCGGACGAATTACAAGTTTATTGCTCCACTTTGAACTTCCTCTTTTACAAAAAATAATTTTCAATTAATGTGTTTTGTCCTTGAAGTTATTTGTTCGGACTGGATCCATTTTATGGCAGATTGGCTATCAGTTTTCAAAATTATCGGAATATTAATATCTCTGGACAATTCCTCTATTAGTCCTTTAGCCCATTTTACTTCACAGATTCCTTCGCATATGGAAATCAGCTCTGCCTCGCATGTTGATAAAGCTACTAAATTTTGCTTTTTACTTCGCCAGTTGATAAGGCTATTTCCAAGTATAATTGAGTATCCAGAATAAGACTTTGCGTCCTTTGTTGAGCACCAGCTCGCGTCTGTACTAACGCCAATATTATTTTCTGTTGGCCTATATCTTAAAATTTTATCTCTGGTTCCCTTCAGATACCTATATTTTGTTTTGACTGCCGTCAAATGCACTTCTCTTACATCGTTATTATATTGCGATAAATTGCTCACATTGTAGGATATATCTGGACGAGTTCCCGTTGCCAGATACATGAGTGACCCGATCATCTCTTGGTACAATGTCTTGTCTACTGGCTTGGAGTCTTTATACTCATCAAAGTTCTGATCTCGATCTCCTGGAGTTTGTACGATGTTTGCATTCCTCGAGTCCAAATCTTCTTAAAATCTTATTAATGTAATGGGTTTGTGACAAATCATAACCATGTTCTGTTCTCCTTATTTCTATACCTATGAATGGTTCGTTTTCTTCTTTTTCCTTTAAATCAACAAATTTCCTATTTCTAATGCTAAATTATCATTGAATACCTGGTCTATTCTGGCTATTAGGAGATCATAAACCTATAACCCCAAAATTCCAAATTCTCTTCCCTTCTGTAAAGTATACACACATTATCATCCCTAATTCGGACAAAATTGCGTTGATTCTTTTATTCCAACAGCGTCCAGATTGTGGAAGACCATATATGCTTTTAACAGCTTGCAAACCTTGTCCTCTTCATCCTTTTTAACAAATCCTTCTGGTTGCTTCATAAAAATAGTTTCCTTCAACTCCCCGTTAAGGTATGCCGTTTTTACATCATACGATTTTATGGTTAAATTTAACTGTGCCGCTAAGGCAACAATTATGCGAAGACTTTACTTTCTGATCACTGGTGAAAAGGATTCTTCATAGTCGATGCCGTATTTTTGGTTACCGCCAATGGCGACTAATCTCGCTTTTCTTTTAGGATCGCTTATACCTGATTTTCCCTTCATGCTGTAAACCCATTTTTGCTATTTATTATCTTCATATTCTCTTCTCTAGGAACTAAAGTCCATACTTCATGTTCGTTAATAGATTCCAATTTTTTCTTCATCGCAACAATCCATTCATTCCTATTTTGGCATTTCATGGCCTCCTCATAATTTTCTGGAACATATTCTTCTTCTAATACTATGTTTGCCTTATTCATTTCTTTTATCCTTTGTGAACGCATAACTCCTTGTTCTTGCAACTTAATTTCATTTTCCCTGATTTTTGCTCTATGTCTTTCCTCCAAAACCTTTTGGGTATCTCCTTTCTTGCGACCTGGTTTTACATTTCCTTCTTCAATAGGTTCTTCTTGTCTAGAATCTGTAGAATTGTCTACATTTGATGTCCCTGGTCTAATATCTAGACCGTCGCTATCTTTATTAATTAGCGTTTCATATTCTTTTAAGGTTATAATTTCGCCAATATTTTCTTTATTTTCATTTCTGTTCGATAACTCGCCATAATTCGTGTCTTTTCGGAGATTATTTGAATAATGAATTCCTTTCTTATTTTCTATAAATTTCACTGATCTTACTTCTTCTATTTTCCCAGTAAATATGTTATAGACTCGGTAAGCCTTTCTACTTAAGGAATAACCTATAAAGATGCCCTTTTGACTTTTAGGCGAAAATTTGTTTCTACGTCGTTTATTAGTGGGCCAATACACTAAACAGCCGAATATTCTAAAATGCCTAATAGAAGGCTTCTTCCCCCTTTCCATTTTTCCATTGGCGTAGCATATCTGAGCGACTTATGCGGAGTATAATTCTTGACATAAGCCGCCGTAGCTACAGCCTCTGCCCAGAAAGGCATAGGTAACATTGAGTCGATCAATAGTGTTCGCGCTGTTTCCACTAGAGTTCGGTTTATTCTCTCCGCAACCCCGTTGCTTTGAGGCGAGTAGGTGGTGGTGAGTTGGTGGTGAATTCCGTTCTTTATTAGGAAACCTTTAAATCTATCATTGATGAACTCCGTGCCATTATCAGTTCGCTCATCCTTTATTTTTAAATTTAGTTCATTTTCGACTCTCGCCTTTAAATCTCTAAATCTATCAAAGGTTTCATCTTTGGTTTTTAGAAAATAGACAAAAGTCCTTCTGTTGAAGTCATCCACTAGAACAAAGAAATACCTTGATCCTCCCAAAGATTGAATAGCCATTGGACCGCACAGATCCATGTGAATTAATTCAAGTGGCTCAGAGGTATTATTCCCTGTAACAGGATTGTAAGGTTCTCTACTCAGTTTTCCCATTATACACGATTCACATTCCGGTAGATTCCTATATTTAATATCAAGTCCATACATCAGATTTCCTTGGATCATCTCTTTCATGTAAGCTTGGTTCAGATGATTCAATATTCTGTGCCAGATACTAATCTTGTCATTAGAGGTATCGCTTGTGGCCATAGCATTCTCAGGCTTTCTTGAATTATCAATTCTTAACCCTGCCTCCATTATAAACATTCGGTCTTTAATCTGGGCTTCGGCGATTAAGTTGCTTTCTTTATTGTAAATTTTGGCTCCTTCATTATTAAAAATTATTGTATTTCCCCTTTTTGTGAGTTCGTACACAGAAAGAAGGTTCGACCTCAGATTAGGTACATGTAAAACATCCCTAATCTGTACATTCGAAAATTCCTGGCCTGTACTAGTAGTCACTCTGATATTACCTTTAGCAGTAGAGTGAGTAATTTTATCTTTTTCTGCCAAGTCTATTTCACTCTCATATGGCACTACATCTTCCATCCAATCAAGGTGTGGTGATAAGTGTGTTGTGCATCCAGAATCAATACACCATGATCGTTTCTCACCATTACTATCTGTGGATACATCGCTTCCTTCATCTATATATCTATTTAATGTGTGTGTGCTACTTCCTTAGGTATGCTTGATATTAGGTTTGTACGATTTCTAAAATTGCTTTTATGATGATTCGTACTTGATTTTGCATTTCTATTTCTTTGTTGTTCTTGAGATCGCTTATTTCTAAACCAACAACCTTTGGCCACATGTCCCTTTTTGCCACAAATAAAGCATTCTTTCTGTTTGCCTGGATGATTACCCCTTCTATCTCTACTTCTGTAGGCCTGTTCTTGTTCCTCTGGGGGAATTTCATTCATTTTATAATTTAATCTGTTTTCTTCCTCCTTGAGAGACTTGTATTTCTTCGAGGGTTATATCTCGTCGAGATCTAAGTACAATTGCTATTCTCTCTAATTTTGGATGGATGCCTCGAACAATATGGTAGGTTAGCTCTCTTTGGGATATTTGGTGTCCGAGCGATGAGCTCTTTGCTCCAATATTTTTGGCTCTAGTTAAATATTGATTTACCGATTCGCTATGATTCGTTTTAATATTTTTGAGTTCGAGTCCTACATCTATAATTTTATCTTCCAGATTTCCCGTATAGATCCTTTTTAGGTCATCCCATACCTTTTTTGCCTTAGTTACATCTAAAAACATTCCAGCTTGTTCGTCTGAGAGTGTCGTTATAATTATACCAAAGGCTTCATCATTCTTTTCGTTATATGTATCCCATAAATCTTTATCTTTAATATCAGGCTCGGGATCAGAAATCACACATTTAAATAACTTCTTTGCACGTAGAAGTGCCCCGACCTTTAATGCCCATATTGGGAAATTTGTACCATTTAATGGTTCTATTCTAGCCACCAGCAATGAGGAAGAATCTGCCTTTTTTTTTTCTATTAGCTGGTAAATTTTAATTTTGCAAAGCTAGTACTGAATATTAATTAGAATTATATTTTCTTACTTACAATTTGAAGATTAGATTTTCTTTTATTTATTTATTTTTTCTAATAACCACGCTCTGCAGCCATTTGTTGGATCGTTTTTGAAGACAACTCTCAGATTTATAAAATTATTTTATTAAAAACATTAAACATTTTTAGATATATATAGAAACGAGTTAATTATCTCGTATTTAAGGCAACAAAAGATTCATCTAATTTTTATACATTTTCTAACCAGATTCAACTTGTGAAAACAGACGACAAAGGAAAGAATAAACAAATTAATCATAGAGGGTAAGTTCTTATTTTTTGCAAGCTTTCACACTCAGAGAATATTCAAATTCTTGCTTCATAAACACTAACAACGCTTCTGTAACATGAATTTAATTTTTTACACAGAAATTTCAGGCATCTCAGACAATTTTCGATAACTCGCTGATAGCAAACAATTTTTTTTTATATATTATGAGAACGCATGAATATTTCTAGAAAGAAATCCTTGTGTATTTTAAGGCTTAATGTTCGCAAATACTGTAAACAAGTGATTTTTTTATGGTCCACGGTCAGATTACACTGGTCAACAACATTTTTGTCAAAGAGAACCTGATGGTGTTTCTAGTGTAACTTTTCATGCTAAACTCAAAAACTAATCAGAAAATTTCCATCACCCATGGTTTTTGCGTGACAGCCTTTTTTAGGTATTGGGATAAATACAGCAAAAATATTACGTAAGCATTTTTGCATATGATGCGTTCCCGGTTTGGATAGTTGAAAAGGGAGGATACACAATGTGACTTATTAAAAGTTTCCTTACTTAAGTATATATATATAGCAAATTAGGCCAACAACCCCATGTATATAACCCGCAGGAAGACCTTAATGTTGTATAATAGCAGCACAGCTGTCAGTGATGCACTATCGGCATATGTCTTTACATCATCACATTCACAGGGAAAAAAAAAACTCAGGAAACAAGAAAATTTCTCTAGATATTTATTTAAAATATCTTAAAATTTGGGAACATGTCTATACTGACGAGATATGCTATTTACATAGAAAAATTTAGATAGAGGTGACCTGAAGTTACTTTATAGCCCTTTAAGGCCCATGCGAAATCTAGGTTGGCTACTACACAAAAAGGGGGGGAAACCTAGATCTCCATCTATTCTAGCGGGACAAAATATACGAACCCTAACACTCCTTTTAAGTCACTTAAAGCCCTTTAGGGCCCATTCAGAATCTAAATAGATTAGCTTCTGTTCGAAAAATAAAAAAAAAGGGGGGGCTAAGCCATAATGGCAAGGGGCTTACCTTCTCTCGAAAGCGGCGGCAAGGTCTGGTCTCCTCTACGTCTCAGGCCCGTCTAAAAATCGTCCTTCTCACTGAGCGACTCCGATCGAATCCTGCCTTTTGGCAGAGAACCTTCTTTTATATCATCTCTCTCTCCATTTTCATTCGCCGAAAGAAACACCAATCAAAATGGCCAACGGCTCCAGTATCAATTTCATAGACGCCCCAGGCCTCATCAAAATAGAACGCACTAGTGTAAGATTTCAGACTCCAGGCCTCTTCCATCAAAATAGAATATATAGTATTACCAAAACAAGAAAATCTAAAGAGAACAACAGCTACGACGATAGTGTAAAATTTCAGACGCCAGCCCCCCCTCTCTTTCCACATGGGTTGAAATATAATCCTCCCTTTTTCTCGGGATGGTATATATATCGCCCCCCCGTCTTGGCTAAAATTGACCCAGGCCCTTTTTACCTGGACTGTAATGTGATGCTTTCCTTTCTCTGGAAGGATATTTTATAAGTTTCAGTCTTTAGAGATCTTCCTTCTCCATTTTTCTCTTTTTTTTTTTTTTCTGGTCACCTTTACCTAAATTTTTGGTGAGGGGAATATATGTACATATGAAACAACAGTTTCCAGCTCGGATGTCTCTGGATGTCTTCTTCTTTACCAGGCATCAGCTTTCGGCATGGAAGTCTGGTGTCACCAAGTGTCTAAGTTTCTGGGCAAAAAAAATGGTCTGTAAGTCTATGTGGGAGGGAAGCCATGTATCCATTTGATTTGATTATACATACGCCTTCTGTTGGGGTATGGTTACAAAAAACGTGCCCCAACAATCCTCCCCCTGCCAAGTAATGGACAAATGCGTTTGTGCTATTCATTATTCATCTGCCTTTCATCAGTTACTATGAAAGCAGGCCCATTTCTAGCAAAATGCATTTTCCATTACTAGGTGAAGCCAGATGTACCGAAACCTATAGGGAAGATAAGGCTAGTCAAAATGATGGTATGCCATTCTAGATGTTTATTATTCCGAACATTAGTGGGCATTGCGCATCCTGGCAAAGGGGTTTTTATGTGCTATTATTCTGTCAGAACACTGTTATCAAAATAGGTTATTGGGGACAGTCATATCATATGTATGGAAGTAAGCAAGGTCATCTGTCTTACCATTCATGGGTATATATACCACCCTTTCACTTTCTTCTTTGGTCTTGAGGAGTAGGCCTTCCTAGTGGTAAGTCCTCTCAACCCCATCCTTGCCTCTTGGGGTACTGGATTCATTGCTACCTTCTTTCTGCTAACAATACAGTTAGGACATTTCCCTATTACATATTATATATAAAAAAATTGGGCGCCAAGAAGTCGTTTAGAAATAACTGACTAGTCCAACTCCTAAAACATGCCAGCATCTTTATTTTCGTACCAATCAAGACATTCGTGTGGTATAGTTATATATATATACAATCAAAGGAAAGGATAATTATAGTTAGCTGAAAGAAATATCTTGGTATATAATGATTAGCCTATGACATGATGACTTTTGCTAAATAAAAATTACAGAAAACAAATTATGTAAGTAATCATTAAATAAGGCACGAAATATGTAATGATAAAATGAATCCTTCCATGTTATATGATGAGTATAACATATATATTGAAGTAAAAACATATCATGTAGATAGTGATTAAATATGTTAAGATATAAGTGATAAAAATCATCCCATGATAGATGACAAAAGAAAACTACTACAAGATTATATTTGGTGACAAAATATATATAATTAAATATTTAATATAAATATGAATATCATGAATGTCAAAATAAAATTGTTGAAAGGAATAGTATATGACTATAATATAATATATATGATATAAAAATAATAACATATTGAAAAAGAAAATGTAAACATAATGTATATTTGTGCGCTGAAGGTTCAAGGTTTAGTATCTCAGTTAAGTTTCAATCTTATCCAGTCTGGAATCACGAGTTGGTCACTGGGTAATATTCGTCTATCCCGATCCTACTGGAGGGTGGGTTCTCTCTTGTGTGTTAGATTCCTCAAATTCCAATACTCTCTCAACCCAGATGGGAACGTCATTTAGAATCTTGGTCAAATGGAGCATAGCCCAGACCTCTATTAAACTACACAGTCCATTTAAATCTAGGGTGACAACCGTATGAAGAGAATTTTTCTGTTTTTGGTAGAGCGACTAATCAATTTCTACTATTTTGTTTGTGACTCCGTTTACCTTGTCTCTGGGGTGTGTACAGTTCAGCTACCTCCCCCTTCCAAGAAATTCATATTACTTTCATCTACTAATATACCCTCTATTCATTGACCTGAATCCTACAAATCTACATCTTATAAATTTGAATTTTATCAATCTGAAATTTTGGTTCTTTTACAAATTCCTTCAGAATTCTATTCCCTGTATAACTGCTCTTAATTCTACTGTCCTCAATACAACACTTCTAAAACTTTTACTCATTGGCTCGTTCTGGCGTCTCGTTCGCGGTCCTTATAGTTAACTAATACTTTAAAATCTTATCCTATCATGAAACGAGTTTAAACTCGTTGAAGGTCCTAATAATTACTTATTCTGCCTCTCGAATCGGTCTTATGCTCGAATTCATTCCAACAAAACGTATGGCAGGGCGAATCCTTTATTAGAAGAAACTTCCGCTAGCTATGGGGGATCAAACTGGTACCAAAAAAAATTCAATAGACGGAAACTACTTCGTCTAGAATAACTGGGCAATCTCTGCCTACATGCCAATCTTACAGGACCTTCCGTCTAGAACACCCTCACTCCAGCCACGCTAAAAGCGTCGAAACTACGGTGTCAGATCGGTTACCCAAGGTCGCGCCGTTATACCCCAGGTTATACGGCATGGCTAAAACAAATCCCCCATCCTGCATAAAATTCAATCTATACCTCTTCGTTTCCTCTAGTGAGGAGAAGTTTTGTGGGTTTCCTGGTCTGATCATAACCTCCCACAACCTTCCAGCCTGAGAATCAAGATATGATCATTATCTACGACTCTTAAAATTCAAGTTGATATAATGAAATAGAGTAACTGATTACCCTAATAAAAGAAATCAATATTTGCACTCCTCTAAAAGGAGACCTAACAAAGTGGAGCGAATATTTTCCTAACAATAGATAGAGTTGTAGTTGTCCTGTTTGAGGCTTCTCGGTCCTAACAAAATTCGAAATAAAAAATAAAATAAAATAAAAATCGATCCTATTGAAGTCCTTAACCCTATTCTAATGTATTTTGGGCTCACAATATAATAGTTTTTAACCTTCTTACACATTCATTACACCAATTCATTCATAACACCTC
>CP092871.1:85696363-85726196 GCA_030710605.1 Cordylochernes scorpioides | reverse complement strand
ATGTTTATTCTCCAAGCAGCCAATTCTTCTTCTAAGTCGAAAATCTATGAATTTTCTTTTTATCTGCAATGTTCTTTGCAGCCATTCCTATCACTAAATGAAAACAATAAATCAGAAAATTTATCTATAATAACTTTAATATCTGCCCAACCCAAATATTTATACTATTAGGAAGTAAAACAAAATGTTCAAAGTATATTTGCATTTTATTTATAATATTCGAGACAGATATTTCCGCCAAAAATATGAAAAATAACGCATAAAACAAAAATAAACTATCACGAATTCTCTATATTATCTGTGATATTTATACACAGCGCAGTCATTTCTGCTGCTAGATAATAAATTAAAAATTGAATGAATTTCTCATTTATAGATTTTTAACTTTTAATTAGACAATTTTTATTTATATTTAGACATTTTTCATTTTAATTTAGACACTTTCATTTCAATATAGACATTTTAATTTAGACATTTTTCATTTTAATTTAGACACAAGGACTTTGTCCTTGAAAAGTCCTTGTGTCTAAATAAAAATTGGAAATATCTAAATAAAAATGAAAGTGTCTAAATGAAAAATGTCTAAATATAAATTTAAAATGTCTAATTAAAAGTTAAAAATATATAATCTGTGATATTCCAAGCATCCATTTCTTCCTTGACCTAGAAAGATTATTTCAACGGGAAATGAAATAGCGATAAACAATTTTATTATAGTTTCTTTTATCATTATGACCCAGGTTTTAATGATGAAAAATGGCAGTTAAAAAAGAAATTGTGTAGCATAATATTTAATTTTATATCAAAAGATTATATTAATTTAGTTACTCAGCATCTCTCCACCAGATTGTAAGGTAACAAATAAATAAAATATTTTATTTAAGAATATCTTTTGATAAAAATATATAAAAAAGGTTCGTCATTAAATTTTACAAAAATAAAGGGGCAACTATAAATGTTTTGTTGTATCATACAAGTTTTGCTACATCATTCAAACAAACAGATTATGAAATGAAAAGGCTTCCAGAGGGAAAAATTTCTTTTCAAATTAATATTGATACAAGAGATAATTTTAATGAATTGTGTGTGTGAAAACATATTATACAATAATCAATTCAGAGATATAGGTTTTAACTTTTAATTAGACAATTTTAATTTATATTTAGAGATTTTTTCACACACACACGCACATTTTAATTTAGACACATGTTAAATTTAGACACATTTAGACACAAATTAAAATGAAAAATGTCTAAATTGAAAAGAAAAATGTTTAAATAAAAAAGAAAAATGTCTAAATTAAAAATGAAAATGTTTAAATTAAAATTGTCTAATTAAAATTTAAAAACCTATAAATAAATTAAATATAAAATTAGTAATAAGTAAATTAGTGATTTTTTGATACATTAATATATGCATTTTCATCTCTAACAGAAAGAATAGAAGAAAGTTTTTTTTTTTTTGTAAAAGAAACATTCGTACTTTTAAAATAGTTATATTTCTTAAATATATATGGCGTGTTATTGCCTTATGTCAAAAAATTTCCCATCTGACCTTGTACTTATTGTTTGCAGAATAGCATTGCTCGATGAAAATATTCTTATGTATTCATAGTCGTAAAAGCTTATGTCCATAGTTTTCTTGAAAACTTGTTCAAATTTTCAATCATTCACTGATGCATATATTATGGATTGCTCTATATTCAGACTGATGCATATATAAACAGAATAATCCTATACAGTAGTTTAAGCATAAAGAAGGGGTGTTAATTGACACAGTCCAATACAGTATTAGAATTCTAAGAAGCGGTCTGGTAGATTAAATTGGCGAAAACGCTGAGAGAGTTTACCATTGATTAGCCAAGCTCTTCTAATATTTTTCATCGCAGTAAGGATAGTAGAAAGTTTGTTCTATTTGTAAAACTAAACATTCCCGTGCCTGATAGTTGAATTTACTGTATATAGATGGCGCTTTTTAGGCTTATGTGCATTTGTATAGGTGACAATATGCAACATGGTAAATAGAAAGGATTTTAAGTGTTTTAAGTAGAGTTTCTAAGAGTGTTTCTTATATGAAAAAAAAAAACTGCCCTTTTGCGCCTTGCAAAAAGCTCAACCTTATGAACAGGGGACAATTGTACTGAACCGCCCATATTTCTATTTAAATATTTTTGCATCATGATCAATGCGTGTATTTTAAAAATTATGATTAATATTATTTTAAATATATTTAAAATTTAAATTGTATATTTATTTAATTTTATAAAATACACCAATACCTCGCTTTGCGTCGTTTCGTTTAGCGTTTTTATCGAAGCTGCGTCGCTGCTTAATTTTTACTGATTTTCACTGTGCGCCGTTAGATTTTCGAAGTTGCGTTGTTTTGGATTTGAGTCTTTAATTTTTTATTTTATTTTTTTTCCTAAAATTTGGCAACACCTTTGTTTTTGATTGCGCCTTTATATATTTTCACTTTGCGTCGTTTCAATTTGCGTCGTGTTTCTTTGGAACGTAACCCCGACGCAAAGCGAGGTATGGGTGTAGATTATTACTATGAAATATTATATACTATAAAACATTTGTATTTTGATACACTGAATACACCACCTGCTTTAAACTTTGATGTAATAAATAAAGAGATATTCTAGGTGTTACCTAAAAATATAGTTGTCTTATTATTGACTGGTTTAACCTTGTAGAATGGTTGAGACACGTTCTGGAAAGATGCGTCTGAGGAGAGAATCAAGACATTTGTCTCCGACCCGAGCTAGTTTGCAAAGACAATCAATAGATTTTGCCTAGTTTTAGCGGCTATTTTGACGTGAAAAGCGACTTTTATTTTTATTTAAAAACCTTTGAAATCATAACAATCTATATTCTCTTGACTTTGAGGCTTTGAAAACACACATACACACGCCCACGTCAATTGTTCTTTAGAAAAAAATCGTTCTAACAATGCGACAATAGATCCTTCTGGTGAACACAGGTTGTTCCATTATGTCTATATATCCCATACAAGTTCTTCTCTATGTGGAATCATATACAACAGAAGCTTTATTAAGACATTTCCGTCCTGTAAGGACTCGCCATACATCATTTTCATGGAGAACAGGGGGAAAAACATAAACAAAGGAGAGAAGGGAAAATTAAAAGGAAATCAAAGTATCTAGAATTATATACAACAACAGCAGCTTTATTAGGATATTTCCGTCCTGTAAGGACTCGTCATGCATCATTTTCATGGAGAAAGGGAAAAAAACATAAACAAAGGAAAGAAGGGAAAATTAGAAGGAAATCAAAGTATCTGGAATTATATACAACAACAGCAGCTTTATTGGGATATTTCCGTCCTGTAAGGACTCGCCATACATCATTTTCATGGAGAAAAGGGAAAAAAACATAAACAAAGGAGAGAAGGGAAAATTAAAAGGAAATCAAAGTATCTAGAATTATATACAACAACAACAGCTTTATTAGGACATTTCCGTCCTGTAAGGATTCGCCATACATCATTTTCATGGAGAAAAGGGGAAAAAAGAAACATAAACAAAGGAGAGAATGGAAAATGAAAAGGAAATCAAAGTATCTTGAATTATATACAACAACAACAGCTTTATTAGGATATTTCCGTCCTGTAAGGACTCGCCATACATCATTTTCATGGAGAAAAGGAAAAAAAGAAACATAAACAAAGGAGAGAATGGAAAATGAAAAGGAAATCAAAGTATCTGGAATTATATACAACAACAGCAGCTTTATTAGGATATTTCCGTCCTGTAAGGACTCGCCATACATCATTTTCATGGAGAAAAGGAAAAAAAGAAACATAAACAAAGGAGATAATGGAAAATGAAAAGGAAATCAAAGTATCTGGAATTATATGATCTTAGCAAGTCCTATGTCAGATGTAATGTACTGTAAACGCAGTGGTTAATCTAAAAGAGTCGGTGTACAAGTGGGTAAAACCCTCGATTCCCGACAGCCATGAACCAGGATCGAATCCCAGCATTGGACATTTTGTTTTAATATGTAAATACCATTCACATATTCGGTTCGGTTCCAAAATCACTTTTATTAGGTATCGCTCAACAAGAGCAACCTAGTTTATGATAATTGAAACAATGAATAATATATGAAAAATAGACACTTAGGCCAGTTGGAGATTGAATGTAAAAGCGCTGGTTACAACTCCATATGGAAGACAGATTGCTAGAAGAGCAAGTCTTCAGTTTGTCAAGGCCACGCATCCAAGCATCTCACAGAATGGTAGATATACAGAAGCAAAAATTGATGAGTCAGCGAAGTGTTATTTCAGAAATATTAGATGAAAATCACATGAAAAGCCTTGAAGAGAATATACAGAGAGGGATAAAGAGATTAGAAGAACGGCTAATGATCACAATGAGGAACAAACTGGACAGATGGGCTCCTAGAATCAAGATGGTCGATCCTAAAAGAGTATGCAACCTCTCAGGGAAGGATTTTACTGAAGAGGAGAAAATAAAAGCCTCCAACTGGCTGTAGTGTCTATTTTTCATATAAATATGAATGCCGGCCAGGCAGCCATACAATAGTAGAGCGGTCTGGAGATTAATTTGGCGAAACCGCTGAGAGGGTTCACCACTGATGAGCCATTCCCTCTCGTTCAATAACTTTTATCATTGCAGTAAGGTCTGTAGAGATATTTAATGATATATATGAAAAGAAACACCGGTTCCAAAATCACTCTATTAGGTACCGCTCAACAAGAACAACCTAGTTTATGATAATTGTAACAATGAAAATAATATGTGAAGGTTATTCACATATTATATAAAATGTTAACGTGGGATTCAATCCCGGTTCATGACTGTCGGGAATCGAGGGTGTTACCCACTAGTCCATCAACGTATATGATTCACTTATTATTCATTGTTGTAAATATCATAAACTAGGTTGTTCTTGTTGAGCGGTACCTAATAAAGTGATTTTAGAACAAGAAGAGTGGTAAATCTTCCATAAAAATACAGATATAGGATTTAGAAAAAAAGATGAAATCTCCCACTATATCATAGAATGCAAATATTTAGGTGAAGAAAGAGAAATAACTCTTAAAAACACATTTTGGAAATTTAGCAACCCACTGCAGACGCTGAGAAATATTTCAGAAAAGAAAAATATAGCAATAGAACTCTATAATTTCTACAGATCAATTGTAAATAGATTCATACGCAAGTAGTGAGGAAAGTTTTAGAACACATGTATAAATAAATCCCTTTTCAAACAAAGGCTCACGTGTACATGGGGAAAGGGAGAAAAATATTACTGTATTGTTTTGTTGTTGTATGGCGAATCCATACAGGGCAATGGGCTCTAATAAAAGCCTTTTTGTTGTTGTTGATTAAGAAAAAAAGTACTCTGATTTACTCCCAGAACAATCTGTGTTTATTTAATTGTCATAATTAGGTTTCTCTGTATATAAATTTCATTTTTATAAATTAATTGCCATCAATCGATATAATTTGTAATAATTAAATTTACTGGCAATGTGTTTCTTTTAAATAATATTGAAGCAGATTATATTATGATGCATTAGCGCGCCATCTGTTATCAAAATTTCAAACTATTATAGACGCGTATGATTCTTTTTGAAAATAAAACAATTTCTACTGTCCTTACTACAATGGAAAATACTAATGGGATGGCCTGGCTCATCAGTGGCGAAACCGTTGGGAGGGTTCACCACTGATGAGCCAGACCCTCCCATTAATTTTTCCATTGCAGTAATGACAGTAGAAATTGTTTATTAAAAAAAAAAAGAATTATACGCGTCTATAATAGTTTCGAATTTTGATTGAATCAGATTATTTATTATTCTTTTAAAAGATTTTAAAATTTCGATAAACTGTAAAATTTTCTCATTGCTTCTCTGATATTTTGTCAGTTTTAATTTGGGTTTTACATTAAATAAATTTCTGTGTTATTCTGAGGTTTGTTTTTCCTATCTTGAGTCTTTGCATACACGCCTCTTCTCTGTCCAAAATAAATAATCAAGATATAAACAATAACAATGTTAATTATCACAGGTTTTGAGATTCCGACAAATTACAAATATGCATAAGATACTGCAACTATTTTTATTTAAATGATTATAGTAGCTTTCGGATAATACTTTCTTCAGTTAACTAAACACGTTTTAGTTTACTGAAGAAGAACTTGCCCGAAAGCTTTCTCTAATCAATTATATAAAGAATTATGATGTCTTATTGCCTTTTTGTTATTACAAATGTTACAAAAGGAATGATACTATGGTATGTATGAATTGAGATTGACAAAATTTGTAAATACTTTCCTTTTTAAATTTGTTTTATGATTACTCGTTCTGGTTTCACTTATATTCTTAATATGGACCAATCGAAAATTGACATGAAGCCAACTTCCCAGGAGAGACTCAGATGTCTCCATACATCTCTATCACAGCAATATCCTCTATCTTGGGTGTGTAAAATTCTGGGTCCATGTCAATTTTCTGTTGTTATCGTGTCCAATGAAGAGCCTCAGATGTCTCCATACATCTCTATCACAGCAGTCAAAATATCGTCTATCTTGGGTGTGTAAAGTTACTGTTCTGGGTCCATGTCAATTTCCTGTTGTTGTTATTGTTATCGTGTCCAATGAGAAGCCTCAGATGTCTCCATACATCTCTATCACAGCAGACAAAATATCGTCTATCTTGGGTGTGTAAAGTTACTGTTCTGGGTCAATGTCAATTTCCTGCTGTTGTTATTGTTGTCGTGTCTAATGAAAAGCCTCAGATGTCTCCATACATCTCTATCACAGCAGTCAAAATATCGTCTATCTTGGGTGTGTAAAGTTACTGTTCTGGGTCCATGTCAATTTCCTGTTGTTGTTATTGTTATCGTGTCCAATGAAAAGCCTCAGATGTCTCCATACATCTCTATCACAGAAGTCAAAATATCGTCTATCTTGGGTGTGTAAAGTTACTGTTCTGGGTCCATGTCAATTTCCTGTTGTTGTTATTGTTATCGTGTCCAATGAAAAGCCTCAGATGTCTCCATACATCTCTATCACAGCAGTCAAAATATCGTCTATCTTGGGTGTGTAAAGTTACTGTTCTGGGTCCATGTCAATTTCCTGTTGTTGTTATTGTTATCGTGTCCAATGAAAAGCCTCAGATGTCTCCATACATCTCTATCACAGCAATGTTCTCAATCTTGGGTGTGTAAATTTCTAGGTCCATGTCAATTTTCTGCTAGGCTAAAATATCATATTTTGAATAAATGGGGAGCATATCATAGATATTTATTCCAAGAAGATTAATCAATCTTTGTTGATTTACAAGAGAGAGAACGAAATCAAACGAGAAACTTATATGTTTTTTTTATATATTATCCCTAGTACACGTGGTACAGACCATGATAATCATAGTGGGTAGTTAGCGACTACTTTTACTGTAAGTACAACCACATGTCAACATATGTGAAAAGCAGTTCGACTTTTGCACTTAAAAATGTGCCCCGTTTGGTTACTTGCAATCGCTGGTGAGGTTGGACTTTTGCAAAAATCAAGAATCGATGGTCATTAGAGTATTTTTCAAATTATAAACAAAGTTTCCAGTGTGGGATTTGATCCCGGGTCGTAACGATCAAAAAACAATGGTTTAAATCACCCTTCCATCGACCCCCTCAATACAAATAACATAGTAAACAAAGAGAAACTTTTTTTCCTACGGTTAGCGCCTATTTACTTGTGATCTTACACATATACTCTGTGATAACAATTAATTAAACTTAAAATATAACAAAATAAAAAAGGAGGTTGGTGTTCTGTGCTCCAGGAACCTGGATAATAAATATCTCTCTAAGAAAAGGAAGCAGTATCGGTCTGTGGAACATAGCTACCTGGATTTCTGTAACGTACAGTAGTTCTGGATTCAAACCGTTTCTATCAAACTCTTCAATTTCATCAGTTGGTTTATTCGACCTTTTAGATAAGATTTATCTTGTTTAAATGTCACTGATTGGTTGGTGTTAGTATTTTTTTTATCCCTAGTACACGTGACCATGATAATCATGGTAGGTAGTTAGCGAATGCTTTTTTGTAAGTGCACAATATGTTTCAGTATAAACACGGGTTGTTATTTGTATCTCGTCTATTTGTATTCATTTTTCTATCAAATCTTTAAAAACAACAACAAAAAGCTTTATTAAGACCTTTTAGGTCTTATATAGATTCTCCGAATATAGAAGAGGGTATATACAGAAATAATAGAAAGAGACAATAAAAAAGATTTACTGGCAGAAGTATCTTTAATTTAAAGAAATAACACAGTAATAGTAACAATAATCAGTAATGTTATTTACAATGTATCAAATAAGGGGAAAGAAGAAAGAAAGGCCTTGGTATAAACTTATATACAAGCAAACAAGAACAAGCAGTTCCTTTGATTAAAGAGCTATAATTAATAGTTTTTTTTTTTTTTTTGCTTACCCTAGTACACGTGGTACAGGCCATGATAATCATGGTGGGTAGAAGTAGGCGACTGCTTTTACTGTAAGTGCACCACATGTCTACACATATGAAAAGCAATTCGACTTTGCACTTACAAATGTGCCAAAGCCCCATTTGATTACTTGCACTCGCTGGTGGGGTTGGACCTTTGCAAGAATCGGGGGCCATAGGAGCATTTTTTTTTATCAGAAAAAGTGCCCAATGAGGGAATCGAACCCGGGTCGTAGTGATCGAAAACCAAACGGTTTAACCAGCATTTCATCGACCCCCTAATAATTAATAGTAAAAGACGCGAATATTTCTTTCCCACATAAATGAACTACTGCGATGTAAAAATATTGGATGGGCTTGTTGTATGGCCAGTTTAATCTTCCATACCAGTAAGGGCAGTAGAAAATTGTCCTATTTTAAAAAGAAACATACGCTTCAAATATAGTTTAAATTTATTAAAACAGATACTTTACTAATTCATCGTATTAATAAAAAAATAAATACACCAATACCTCGCTTTGCGTCGTTTCGTTTTGCGTTTTTTTCGAAGTTGCGTCGCTGCTTAATTTTTACTGATTTTTACTGTGCGTCGTTAGATTTTCGAAGTTGCGTTGTTTTGGATTGAGTCTTTAATTTTATTTATTTATTATTATTTTTTTTTTTTTTGAATTTTTTTTTTCCCTAAAATATGACATTTTTGTTTTTCGATGTACTAGAGCGCCATCTGTTATCAAATTATAAAACTATTTTATTTTTGTTTTTGATTGCGCCTTCACACATTTTCACTTTGCGTTGTTTCAATTTGCGTCGTGTTATTTTGGAACGTAACTCCGACGCAAAGCGAGGTATGGGTGTATGTAATATATATACAGTTAAACCTGCCTATAGCGCCTCCTCTTGGGACTCACTAAAATAGGGTGCTATAGAGAGGGGGTGCTATAGACAGGTCACTTTTAATGTAAAATGTTTACATTTAAATGTTTAAAATCGGGCGCTATTTAGAGGGGGCTCTACAGACAGGTTTAACTGTATTTTATTCATTATGAAATTATGAAAAAAGTTTTAAAATACAAAATATGCTCCCACAATGCGATGCGCTCGTATTTGTTTGTAAAAAATTTCTTGTAAGATACCCATTCGATGTTTTTTATTAAGTTCGTTTAAGAGCGATTTTCGCTTGAAAGCTAGCATTTAATAAAAAAAATTCATTGTGGGAATATATTTTATATTATGAAAAAACAATAGAAAAAAATAATAAAAAGGTCAGGTGTTGATATTAAAAATAAAAAAGGCATATCCTGACCAGGAGCACATGTGCTTTTCAGAAGGCAGAGCGCCATCTAGTGGAGCAGAAATTAACTAAACATTGATTTAGCCTGTTCCCTGATATTTGGATAAAAAATCTTTTTGGTCGCAGTGGTACAGCCTACTCCACGCTGACGAGCGCCAATAGTGCGAAACGCGTTCGTGGATGGCTTTTCTTGATTTATCAAGAAATTGGGTTGGCCAAATATCAGGGAATAGGTTAAATCAATGAATAGTTTATTTCTGTTCCACCAGATGGCGCTCTGCTTTCTGAAAAGCACATGTGCTCTTGTTCAGGATATGCCTTTTTTATTTTATTCATAAATTGAATTCAATTCTATTGTGTATTATAGGGCCGTCTCTACACACACTAGATGCTTCTTAAAGCTCTAAAATTGTATTGTACGATTCCTTCTTTCAGTGTCTAAGATTAACGTAATTAAAGGAACTCGATGTAAACCTTAAGTAAAGGTTTTCCTTAAGATCTGTTTTATGGTATTATGGCTGTAAAGAAAAAGCCTTTTGGCTTGAAGGATCGCTCTTTTTTTTCGAAACAAAGAATCTAAATAGAAAAATAAAACGGAGATAGGAGTATCTTGTGCAAATTTTATTAACAAGCTTTCGGACGCATGCGTCCTTCTACGTTATCCCGGCTCTCCTGGCCTCACCTGGTGATGATCCCCTGGCCACCCATCCCCAGGCCCCTTCAACAGTGCTTTGTATATATTCCACTTTATGTGTCCATCGGGGCTCAAATATCATTCATTCTGGTTAGCAGCCCCGTAAATAAAGATATTTCCGTTCTTCTACAATCGAAAAAGGCTGTAGAAGGACGTCCGAAAGCTTGCTAATAAAATTCACACAAGATACTCCACTTCTATCTCCGTTTTATTTTTCTATTTTAACTCTAAGAGTGTATTTTAGTTAAATAATCTAAATGACTTCTGCTTTCTTATTTCCACTCAATCATATTATAGATATTATTTTGACGTTTTGACAAAAGATCTTTTGTTCTCCTCAGAACCAAATGAAAATTAAAGCATTTGACAAGGCTTTAGAATAGTTTTTAACCCCATTCCAAATGCTTTAATTTTTATTTGTTCTTAACGAGGACAAAAGAAGTTTGTCAAAACGTCGAGATAATAAAAAGATTTATACTGGCCAAAGTATATCTTTAATTTCTATCCCTATGTTTTTATAAAAAAAAAAACATTTCTTTTGGAGCTATGTCGGCCTGCCACTGAGTAGTGCTCCCAGTCTTAATGACAAAGGCAGACGCATTCTACATCACATAGTCATGATGTTTGTCAGTTTTATGCCCTAATATGATTGATTGGAGATAAGAAAGAAGAAGAAGAAGATAGATATTAAGATTTAGAGTCGGGAGCGGATTACGTAGGGAAGTCTGCCACGCTGATGGGCGAAGTGGATGGGGCCCTTCAGAGATCAGGTTGTAGGTTTGTTTGATATTGCTATCGAAAAAGGCATTCAAAGAATAACAATCAAGAACTGAAATATTTTCAAATACTTCTAATTCTTCGAAAAATTCAATAAGGAATTCTAAAAGTGCATGAAATTACTGCAAATTGGAAAATTTTCAAATATTACTATGTACTTACACGGAGATTAATTACCTATTCAATCATATTATAGTATCAATCTCTCTCTCTCTCTCTCTCTCTCTCTGAGAGGCGGGCGCTGCGTCCCTAAGCGTGGTCCCGGCGAGGCGGCCCGAGGGCGTCTCGCGGCGGGGACTGGCGAAGGATACCTGGTTGATCCTGCCAGTAGTCATATGCTTGTCTCAAAGAAAGCCATGCATGTCTAAGTACACGCCCTAGCAAGGCGAAACCGCGAATGGCTCTCTCTCTCTCTCTCTCTCTGGCCCTTCAGGAGAGGGATCAGGTAGAGAATATGTTCATAGAGCTAAACGCTGACTCTATTCTGGCCCCTCTCTATGAAGAGGTTGATGATGATGAAATAGTGGCCGCGGTTCTACACCGCTCTGACAGAGAAACACTCCCCGATGAACTCTCCTATAGAAATAGGAAAAATCTGTACGAATTCCTCGGCGATGCAATTGAGCACGTTGGGGACAAAAATCCCTCTATAAGCACGGGTCTTTCCGAACTCAGGGCGGCCTTTAACATTTGACATTGTCCAGACGTGCCTTCAGAGAAGGCTGATGTCTGATGTAAATATACATATATACATATATATTGTTAGCACGTTTTCTTTGAAGTTTCTTCTAGAAAGAACGAGCTGACTCAATTCGATTTATTTCAATCAACAAAAGGGAATTACATTACGATTTAATGCGATTTAGTTGTATATATAAGACAAAAGAAAACAGAAGAAGAAAAAAAAACAACAAAAAGAATGATGATAAGTAACAATAAAATTCTATGAATATGAATTATAATTAATTAATAAAATACAATAATAATAATACAAATAAAACCTAACATATAGATTACTATAATAATGATAATAAAAAAACCTAACATATATATTTTTCTGTAACTTTAAAATTGGCACTATATAATATTATATGAACGATTAATAAATCAGTTTCAATCTCAATCTCTCTCTCTCTTTCTTGGTAATATACCAGGATTCCTGGAGCAAGCATAATAAAGTCGCCAACTCATCAATGGATGAACTAATACAGTTATTGATGATATTTGAGGTTGCAAGTTGAGAATTTCACTTAGTACTTAGTTGGTAAAACCTTTCAACTATTCTGGAAAGTTTATTATTCGTAGATGACCAGACTTAAGTCTGGAAATCAAGGACTGCTGTTTCTTTAGGAGGATAGATTTGGTGATTGTACCTTTCTGTTCTGTATCAGTCATTTGCTGCAGTAGATATTCAATTCTTGTTGACATTTTGCCTTGATGGTACGAAGAAAGATCTTTCATCTAATTGGATGGTAGATTGTCTGGCCTCTGGGTGGCCATGAGCTTCAGATTTTGACAGAGAGTCAACAAGTTGATGTCCAGGAATTCCAAAATGAGTTGGTATCCATATTTTGCTGTGATATTAATCATTATAAAGTTAGGTTTTCGTGATTTTAAAATATTATTTGTTAAGTCTAATATTTGTCTGCAGTAAATTATTATAAAAGTAAAAATCTTATCACGCTTGATTCACATTTTATACGATCTACACGGACTATCACACGGTTTATGTGTATCTTCACATCTCTCCTAACACTCACCTTCAACGTTTCACACGCTCTACACGGACATTTACACGGTTTATGTGTATCTCCACATCTCTCTTAACATTCACCTTTCACGTGTCACACGCTCTACACGGACATTTACACGGTTTATGTGTATCTTCACATCTCTCTTAACATTCCCCTTTCACGTGTCACACGCTCTACACGGACATTTACACGGTTTATGTGTATCTTCACATCTCTCTTAACATTCACCTTTCACGTGTCACACGCTCTACACGGACATTTACACGGTTTATGTGTATCTCCACATCTCTCTTAACATTCACCTTTTACGTGTCACACGCTCTACACGGACATTTACACGGTTTATGTGTATCTTCACATCTCTCTTAACACTCACCTTTCACGTGTCACACGCTCTACACGGACCTTTACACGGTTTATGTGTATCTTCATATCTCTCTTAACATTCGCCTTTCACGTGTCACACGCTCTACACGGACATTTACACGGTTTATGTGTATCTTCACATCTCTCTTAACACCCACCTTTCACGTGTCACACGCTCTACACGGACATTTACACGGTTTATGTATATCTTCACATCTCTCTTAACATTCACCTTTCGCGTGTCACACGCTCTACACGGACATTTACACGGTTTATGTGTATCTTCACATCTTTCTTAACACTCACCTTTTACGTGTCACACGCTCTACACGGACATTTACACGGTTTATGTGTATCTTCACATCTCTCTTAACACTCACCTTTCACGTGTCACACGCTCTACACGGACCTTTACACGGTTTATGTGTATCTTCATATCTCTCTTAACATTCGCCTTTCACGTGTCAGACGCTTTACACGGACATTTACACGGTTTATGTGTATCTTCACATCTCTCTTAACACCCACCTTTCACGTGTCACACGCTCTACACGGACATTTACACGGTTTATGTATATCTTCACATCTCTCTTAACATTCACCTTTCGCGTGTCACACGCTCTACACGGACATTTACACGGTTTATGTGTATCTTCACATCTTTCTTAACACTCACCTTTCACGTGTCACACGCTCTACACGGACATTTACACTGTTTATGTATATCTTCACATCTCTCTTAACATTCACCTTTCACGTGTCACACGCTCTACACGGACCTTTACACGGTTTATGTGTATCTTCACATCTCTCTTTACATTCACCTTTCACGTGTCACACGCTCTACACGGACATTTACACGGTTTATGTGTATCTTCACATCTCTCTTAACACTCACCTTTCACGTGTCACACGCTCTACACGGACATTTACACGGTTTATGTGTCTTTTCACATTCTACAGAAGTAAAAAAGTTCTCAATTTGACTTCTATAGAATGACAGAAAAGCTTGAAAGTTCTGATATATAAAAAACTTTACAAGAAACTTTACGCCTTACGAAATTTGTTCTTTTAATAAAAATATTTGGGTTTAGAGAATATTGAGAATAGATAACTATCATTCCATGAATTGCATGATCTAAACAATGTGTCACTCAGGAAAGAATGTTTTGATAGAGATGTTGACTGCCTCTCATGTGTCGCATGTCACAAAACGTATGAAGGTAAAGTGTAAAACGTATAGAATCAAAGGACGCGCAAAGAACGAGTGAAATTAAGGGACGTGTCAAAATAAAGGGAGACGATATAGAGAGAACTTCAGGGAGAATTTTTGTGTCAAACAGAGTACATTCCTGGGATCACATGACCAACCAGGCCTAGGAGGCCCACAAGCCTAAAACCCTCCTTTCTATAGCGAAACCTTTACAGCCCTCTGGTTGGCAGGAGGGTATGTTTTGTTGATCAGAGTACACCCTTAAAGCAGATGGCCACCCAGACCTTTCGGTCCACAAGCCGGACAGAGTATTAATCAGAATCATATATATATCAGAATATTAATCATAGTAAAGTGCGGTGTTAAGAAGAAACAGAAGAACCACCCACCATGGATTAACAATGGCAGCACGCCGATCACCAACTGCTGCAAGAACGCAGCCGACGCCATCTTCTACTCTCGTCTGCAGATACTTGTGTTTATAACGTGGTTATCTGATGGCAGCTGTGGACCTTCCCACCAGCACGATAGCTCACGGCCCCCTTCACACGGTTTATATGTCCCTTCACATCTCTCTTAACACGCTCGTCTCACATGTCACACGGTTTATATGTCCCTTCACATCTCTCTTAACACGCTCGTCTCACACGCTCTACACGGACGTTCACACGGTTTATGTCTCCCTTCACGTCTCTCTTAACACGCTCGTCTCACATGTCACACGGTTTATGTCTCCCTTCACATTTCTCTTAACACGCTCGTTTCACATGTCACACGGTTTATGTCTCCCTTCAAATCTCTCTTAACACGCTCGTTTCACATGTCACACGGTTTATGTCTCCATTCACATCTCTCTTAACACGCTCGTTTCACATGTCACACGGTTTATGTGTCCCTTCACATCTCTCTTAACACGCTCGTCTCTCATGTAACACGGTTTATGTCTCCCTTCACATCTCTCTTAACACGCTCGTCTCACATGTCACACGGTTTATATCTCCCTTCACATCTCTCTTAACACGCTCGTTTCACATATCACACGGTTTATGTCTCCCTTCACATCTCTCTTAACACGCTCGTTTCACATGTCACCCGGTTTATGTCTCCCTTCAAATCTCTCTTAACACGCTCGTTTCACATGTCACACGGTTTATGTCTCCCTTCACATCTCTCTTAACACGCTCGTTTAACATTTCACACGCTCTACACGGCCCCCTTCACACGATTTATATTTCCCTTCACATCTCTCTTAACACGCTATACACGGCCCCCCTTCACACGGTTTATATGTCCCTTCACATCTCTCATAACACGCTCTACACGGCCCCCTTCACACGGTTTATATGTCCCTTCACATCTCTCTTAACACGCTCTACATGGCCCCCCTTCACAGGGTTTATGTGTCCCTTCACATCTCTCTTAACACGCTCTACAAGGCCCCCCTTCACACGGTTTATATTTCCCTTCACATCTCTCTTAACACGCTATACACGGCCCCCCTTCACACGGTTTATATGTCCCTTCACATCTCTCATAACACGCTCTACACGGCCCCCTTCACACGGTTTATATGTCCCTTCACATCTCTCATAACACGCTCTACACGGCCCCCTTCACACGGTTTATATTTCCCTTCACATCTCTCTTAACAAACTATACACGGCCCCCCTTCACACGGTTTATATGTCCCTTCACTTCTCTCTTAACACGCTATACACGGCCCCCCTTCACACGGTTTATATGTCCCTTCACTTCTCTCTTAACACGCTATACACGGCCCCCCTTCACAGGGTTTATGTGTCCCTTCACATCTCTCTTAACACGCTCTACAAGGCCCCCCTTCACGCGGTTTATATTTCCCTTCACATCTCTCTTAACACGCTATACACGGCCCCCCCTTCACACGGTTTATATGTCCCTTCACATCTCTCATAACACGCTCTACACGGCCCCCTTCACACGGTTTATATTTCCCTTCACATCTCTCTTAACAAACTATACACGGCCCCCCCTTCACACGGTTTATATGTCCCTTCACTTCTCTCTTAACACGCTATACACGGCCCCCTTCACACGGTTTATTAGCCCCTTCACACCTTTCTTAAAACGCTCAACATGGCCCCCCTTCACACGGTTTATATGTCCCTTCACATTTCTCTTAACAAGCTCTACATGGCCCCCCTTCACAGGGTTTATGTGTCCCCTCACATCTCTCTTAACACGCTCTACATGGCCCCCTTCACACGGTTTATATTTCCCTTCACATCTCTCTTAACACGCTATACACGGCCCCCCTTCACACGGTTTATATGCCCCTTCACATCTCTCTTAACACGCTATACACGGCCCCCTTCACACGGTTTTATGTCCCTTCACATCTTTCTTAAAACGCTCAACATGGCCCCCCTTCACACGGTTTATATGTTCCTTCACATCTCTCTTAACACGTTATACACGGCCCCCTTCCCACGGTTTATATGTCCCTTCACATCTCTCTTAAAACGCTCTATATAGTCCCCCTGTTGTTGTTGTTGTTGTCGTGTCCAAAGAAGAGTCTCAGATGCCTCCATGCATCTCCATCACAGCAGCAGCAATATCCACTATCTTGGGTGAGTAAAGCTGCTGCTCTGGGTCTAAGTCGATTTTATGCAAGGCTGCGGCCATTGCTGGGCATGAGAATATGTGAGTAGGTGTTAGTTCCACACCAGGACAATTGTTGCACGCTTTATAAGTTCTTGTGCCATCTGGATGTATTGTCATTCCTTTATGGTGTTTTGTTCTAAGTCTTGTTATGGTTTTTGTCAGTTTTCTCTCAGAGTTTATTTCACATATTTGATCTTTTCTTATTTTTTGTTTGATTATCTTGTATTTTGCCAAAGCATCAACGTCAAATACTGACATTTGTTCTTTCCTTTGGCTCAGCTTTCTGGCTTCCTTTGCCAATTCATCTGCCATTTCATTACCCTCGATCCCAACATGGGCAGGAATCCATTGTAGAATGCAGTTCTTCTCCAATGTTTCCAGTTGGGTAAGTAATGAGTGTATTTTCTGCGTGATTCTAGTATTGCCCTTCTGAATTGCTTCTAGAGCGGATCTGGAGTCGCTGTATATTATGATTCCTTCTGCTTGATGCAGGGATGGTTGGTTCAGGCATACATCAAGGGCTTTCCAGATAGCTGTCAGTTCACAAGTGAAGTTTGACGAAATCTTTCCTGCTCCTTCTTTGATTTTGATGTGTGTTCCATCTTGGAGTATTATGTTAATTCCGGCCCCTCCATTACTCAGAGTAAGGTCTGATGATCCATCTGTGTATGCTAATAAATAATTTTTCTGATCATATAAATCAATTGTATCAAGTCCCTTCTTTTTAAGTATGGTTTTGTTCTCTTTTTATTGCAGGGTTCGTTCAGGTTGAGATTGATGATTATATAAAATAAAAGGATTTAAAAGCGCGAATGTTTCTTTTATACATAAAACGAACTTCTACTGTCCTTACTGGGATGAAAAAATATATTGGGAGGGCTTGGCCCATCAGTGGTGAACCCTCCCAGCGGTTTCGCCAATTTAATCCACCAGACCGCTTCTCTGAGCTCTAATACTGTATTGATGATCATTCTGCTTTTATATGCTACACTGAAGAATGGAATCTTAGAAATGGTTTTCAAGTAAACTATGGACATAAGCTTATAGGACAGTAGAATTGCATTCAAATATTTGCTTCGAACAATGCCCTTCAGAAAACTATAAAGAAAAGGCCATTAGGGATAAATTAACACAAAGCAATAACGCGCCATCTATACATATAAAATAAAAGGATTTAAAAGCGCGAATGTTTCTTTTATACATAAAACGAACTTCTACTGTCTTTACTGGGATGAAAAAATATATTGGGAGGGCTTGGCTCATCAGTGGTGAACCCTCCCAGCGGTTTCGCCAATTTAATCCACCAAACCGCTTCTCTGAGCTCTAATACTGTATTGGATCATTCTGCTTTTATATGCTACACTGAAGGATGGAATCTTAGAAATGGTTTTCAAGTAAACTATGGACATAAGCTTATAGGACAGTAGAATTGCATTCAAATATTTGCTTCGAGCAATGCTCTTCAGCAAACTATAAAGACAAGGCCATTAGGGATAAATTAACACAAAGCAATAACGCGCCATCTATACATATAAAATAAAAGGATTTAAAAGCGCGAATGTTTCTTTTATACATAAAACGAACTTCTACTGTCCTTACTGTTCACCACTGATGAGCCAAGCCCTCCCAATATATTTTTTCATCCCAGTAAGGACAGTAGAAGTTCGTTTTATGTATAAAAGAAACATTCGCGCTTTTAAATCCTTTTATTTTATATGTATAGATGGCGCGTTATTGCTTTGTGTTAATTTATCCCTAATGGCCTTGTCTTTATAGTTTGCTGAAGAGCATTGCTCGAAGCAAATATTTGAATGCAATTCTACTGTCCTATAAGCTTATGTCCATAGTTTACTTGAAAACCATTTCTAAGATTCCATCCTTCAGTGTAGCATATAAAAGCAGAATGATCAAATACAGTATTAGAGCTCAGAGAAGCGGTCTGGTGGATTAAATTGGCGAAACCGCTGGGAGGGTTCACCACTGATGAGTCAAGCCTCTCAATATATTTTTTCATCCCAGTAAGGACAGTAGAAGTTCGTTTTATGTATAAAAGAAACATTCGCGCTTTTAAATCCTTTTATTTTATATGTATAGATGGCGCGTTATTGCTTTGTGTTAATTGATGATTATATTTGAAGGTAATGTGGTAGGAAATGTTGGTTCTTCTGGACCCTTGGAATATTCGACCAAATTCTGGTTCGTTTCCAAGGTGACTAACGTGGCAACGGCACCCATTTTCCAATGAAGAGCAAAACCGATATGGTCCCCTCTACACGGTTTATGTGTCCCTTCACATCTCTCTTAACACGCTATACATGGCCCCTTTACACACGGTTTATATGTCCCTTCACATCTCTCTTAACACGCTATACATGGCCCTCCTTCACACGGTTATATGTCCCTTCACATCTCTCTTAACACGTTATACGCGGCCCCATTCAAACGGTTTATATGTCCCTTCACATGTCTCTTAACACACTATACATGGCCCCCTTCACACGGTTTATGTGTTCCTTCACATCTCTCATAACACGCTCTACACGGCCCCCTTCACACGGTTTATATGTCCCTTCACAATTCTCTTAACACGCTCTACATGGCCCCCCCTTCACAGGGTTTATGTGTCCCTTCACATCTCTCTTAACACGCTCTACATGGCCCCCCCTTCACACGGTTTATATTTCCCTTCACATCTCTCTTAACACGCTATACACGGCCCCCCTTCACACGGTTTATATGCCCCTTCACATCTCTCTTAACACGCTATACACGGCCCCCCTTCACACGGTTTTATGTCCCTTCACATCTTTCTTAAAACGCTCAACATGGCCCCCCTTCACACGGTTTATATGTTCCTTCACATCTCTCTTAACACGTTATACACGGCCCCCTTCCCACGGTTTATATGTCCCTTCATATCTCTCTTAAAACGCTCTATATGGTCCCCCTCTACACGGTTTAGGTGTTCCTTCACATCTCTCTTAACACGCTCTACATGGCCCCCCCCTTCAAACGGTTTATGTGTCTCTTCACATCTCTCTTAACACGTTATACACGGCCCCCCTCACACGGTTTATGTGTTCCTTCACATCTCTCTTAACACGCTCTACACGGCCCCCTTCACACGGTTTATATGTCCCTTCACATCTCTCTTAACACGCTCTACACGGCCCCCTTCACACGGTTTATATGTCTCTTCACATCTCTCTTAGCACGCTCTACATGGCCCCCCTTCACACGGTTTATATTTCCCTTCACATCTCTCTTAACACGCTATACACGGCCTCCTTCACACGGTTTATGTATCTCTTTACATCTCTCTTGACACGCTCTACACGGAACTCTTCACACGGTTTATATTTCTCTTCACATTTCTCTTAACACGTTATACACGGCCCCGTTCACACTGTTTATGTGTCCCTTCACATTTCTCTTAACACGCTATACATGGCCCCCCTTCACACGGTTTATGTGTCCCTTCACATCTCTCTTAACACGCTATACATGGCCCCCCTTCACACGGTTTATGTGTCCCTTCACATCTCTCTTAACACGCTATACATGGCCCCCTTTTCACACGGTTTATATGTCCCTTCACATCTCTTTTAACACTTTATACACGGCCCCCTTCACACGGTTTATATGTCCCTTCACATTTCTCTTAACACACTATACATGGCCCCCTTCACACGGTTTATGTGTTCCTTCACATCTCTCATAACACGCTCTACACGGCCCTCTTCACACGGTTTATATGTCCCTTCACATCTCTCTTAACACGCTCTACATGGCCCCCCTTCACAGGGTTTATGTGTCACTTCACATCTCTCTTAACACGCTCTACATGGCCCCCCTTCGCACGGTTTATATTTCCCTTCACATCTCTCTTAACACGCTATACACGGCCCCCCCTTCACACGGTTTATATGTCCCTTCACATCTCTCTTAACACGCTATACACGGCCCCCTTCCCACGGTTTATATGTCCTTTCACATCTCTCTTAACACGTTATATACCTCCCCCTTCCCACGGTTTATATGTCCCTTAACTCACATCTCTCTTAAAACGCTATACATGGCCCCCCTCTACACAGTTTAGGTGTCCCTTCACATCTCTCTTAACACGCTCTACATGGCCCCCCCCTTCAAACGGTTTATGTGTCTCTTCACATCTCTCTTAACACGTTATACACGGCCCCCTTCACACGGTTTATGTGTCCCTTCACATCTCTCTCAACACGTTATACACGGCCCCCTTCACACGGTTTATATGTCCCTTCACATTTCTCTTAACACGCTATACATGGGCCCCTTCACACGGTTTATGTGTCCCTTCACATCTCTCTTAACACGCTATACACGGCCCCCCTTCACACGGTTTATATGTCCCTTCACATTTCTCTTAACACGCTATACACGACCCCCTCCACACGGTTTATGTGTCCCTTCACATCTCTCTTAACACGCTATACACGGCCCCGTTCAACGGTTCATGTGTCCCTTCACATCTCTCTTAACACTCTATACACGGCCTCCTTCACACGGTTTATATGTCCCTTCACATTTCTCTTAACACGCTATACATGACCCCCTCCACACGGTTTATGTGTCCCTTCACATCTCTCTTAACACGCTATACATGGCCCCCCTTCACACGGTTTATGTGTCCCTTCACATCTCTCTTAACACGCTATACATGGCCCCCCTTCACACGGTTTATGTGTCCCTTCACATCTCTCTTAACACGCTATACATGGCCCCTTTTCACACGGTTTATATGTCCCTTCACATCTCTCTTAACACGCTATACATGGCCCCCCTTCACACGGTTATATGTCCCTTCACATCTCTTTTAACACGTTATACACGGCCCCCTTCACACGGTTTATATGTCCCTTCACATTTCTCTTAACACACTATACATGGCCCCCTTCACACGGTTTATGTGTTCCTTCACATCTCTCATAACACGCTCTACACGGCCCTCTTCACACGGTTTATATGTCCCTTCACATCTCTCTTAACACGCTCTACATGGCCCCCCTTCACAGGGTTTATGTGTCACTTCACATCTCTCTTAACACGCTCTACATGGCCCCCCTTCGCACGGTTTATATTTCCCTTCACATCTCTCTTAACACGCTATACACGGCCCCCCCCTTCACACGGTTTATATGTCCCTTCACATCTTTCTTAAAACGCTCAACATGGCCCCCCCTTCACACCGTTTATATGTTCCTTCACATCTCTCTTAACACGTTATACACGGCCCCCTTCCCACGGTTTATATGTCCCTTCACATCTCTCTTAACACGTTATATACCTCCCCCTTCCCACGGTTTATATGTCCCTTAACTCACATCTCTCTTAAAACGCTCTACATGGCCCCCCTCTACACAGTTTAGGTGTCCCTTCACATCTCTCTTAACACGCTCTACATGGCCCCCCCCTTCAAACGGTTTATGTGTCTCTTCACATCTCTCTTAACACGTTATACACGGCCCCCTTCACACGGTTTATGTGTCCCTTCACATCTCTCTCAACACGTTATACACGGCCCCCTTCACACGGTTTATATGTCCCTTCACATTTCTCTTAACACGCTATACATGGGCCCCTTCACACGGTTTATGTGTCCCTTCACATCTCTCTTAACACGCTATACACGGCCCCCTTCACACGGTTTATATGTCCCTTCACATTTCTCTTAACACGCTATACACGACCCCCTCCACACGGTTTATGTGTCCCTTCACATCTCTCTTAACACGCTATACACGGCCCCCTTCAACGGTTCATGTGTCCCTTCACATCTCTCTTAACACTCTATACACGGCCTCCTTCACACGGTTTATATGTCCCTTCACATTTCTCTTAACACGCTATACATGACCCCCTCCACACGGTTTATGTGTCCCTTCACATCTCTCTTAACACGCTATACACGGCCCCCTTCAACGGTTCATGTGTCCCTTCACATCTCTCTTAACACGCTATACACGGCCCCCTTCACACGGTTTATGTGTCTCTTCACATCTCTCTTAACACGTTATACACGGCCCCCCTTCACACTTTTTATGTGTCCCTTCACATCTCTCTTAACACGCTATACACGGCCTCCTTCACACTGTTTATGTGTCCCTTCACATCTCTCTTAACACGCTATACACGGCCCCCTTCACACGGTTTATATGTCCCTTCACATCTCTCTTAACACGCTATACACGGCCCCCTTCATACAGTGTTTATGTTCATTCACATCTCTCTTAACACGCTCGTTTCACATGTCACACGTTCTACACGGTCCTTCACACGGTTTATGTGTCCCTTCATATTTTAGTGTATCTTTTAACGCGTACCTTTCACATGTAACACGTTCTACATGAACCTTTACACGTTTTATGTGTCCCTTCACATCTCTCTTAACACGAACCTTTCAGATGTAACACGCTATACACTGACCTTTACACGCCTTATGTGTCCCTTCACATCTTCCATAACACCCACATTTCGCCTGTCACACGCTATGCATATCTCCTAATTTCACATCCTTTATACGTCATTTAATTTTTCAGGCTTTACATTTTTATCAATTTCACATCTCTCACACGCTTTACCTGACGTTTCTTAATATCTCAGATTTCACATTCTTTACACGTTTCCCTTTATTTTCATACGTCCCTTAATTTCACTCGCTTTACACGTCCTTTGATTACATAGTTTTACCTGTTACCTTCACACGTTTTGTGACATGCGACACATGAGAGACAGTTAAATATTCAACTAAAACCTTCTATCTTGAGTGACACATTGTTTAGATCACTCATGGAATGATATATGAAAAATAGTACCTGTTCAAAATCATTTTATTAGGAACCGCTTAAAAATAACAACCTAGTTTATGATTGCAGCGGCACGAGAATACTAAGATAAGTCCGCCACCTTCTTTTAACTATTAAGTGTCCTGCTCAAGTGCTGGAATAATCAGATATAAGTTTCGTAAAATTATTTATTAGGCTCAACTACTTGATCGCCCTAATATATTCAAGAAGTAAAGTTAAACAATTAAAAACAGTCAAAGTTGAAGGATCCAAACAAGGACAGCGGCACTCCCAGCTGTCGTCTCAAAACGCGTAGAGCTCCGACTTCTTGTGGACACACACACTCTCCTGATGCTATCCTAGTTTTTATATCTGTGGAAGATTTACATAGATCTTTTTTCGTAAAGCCTAGTTTGCATAGTCTTCTTTTAATTTTACTCTTGTAAAATTTGCCTAGGCTTTCCAACATACTCCCCACAAAAATTATTCACAATAATTTTTCCAAATCAGCATCCAACACTATCCTGGAATCGATTTGAAAATTCTTTGGAAAAATCCAACTCCATTGGGCAAAGACGTTGTACAGGTCTTATTATAATCCCGTCTCCTGTCTTTAATTTGGCAACTCGAACAATGCCATCCTTTCCTGGATACAGTTCTATAATTCTTCCCAATGGCCATTCAGTTCGTTTTCGCAAATCTGACCCAATGACAACAATGTCTCCAATTCGCAAGTTGTGACTATTCTTCCCCTTGTTCTTATTTATCAGATGAGACAAATATTCGGATCGAAAGCGACTCTTCAGTTCTCGTTCTAAGCTTTTTCTCCAGGCATAACTAAACTGTAATCGTTCCTTTTCAGTTAAATCTCCTTCCGGGAATTTAATATTGCCCTTGTGACGTAAAAACATAGCAGGTGTCAAAGGTTGAGGAAGTTCAGTCTATTATGAATGGAAGACCTCTTACGTATATCTCAGAGGAAATGGAGGACCCTCAACCTTTGACACCTGCTATGTTTTTACGTCACAAGGGCAATATTAAATTCCCGGAAGGAGATTTAACTGAAAAGGAACGATTACAGTTTAGTTATGCCTGGAGAAAAAGCTTAGAACGAGAACTGAAGAGTCGTTTTCGCAAATCTGACCCAATGACAACAATGTCTCCAATTCGCAAGTTGTGACTATTCTTCCCCTTGTTCTTATTTATCAGATGAGACAAATATTCGGATCGAAAGCGACTCTTCAGTTCTCGTTCTAAGCTTTTTCTCCAGGCATAACTAAACTGTAATCGTTCCTTTTCAGTTAAATCTCCTTCCGGGAATTTAATATTGCCCTTGTGACGTAAAAACATAGCAGGTGTCAAAGGTTGAGGGTCCTCCATTTCCTCTGAGATATACGTAAGAGGTCTTCCATTCATAATAGACTGAACTTCCTCAAGCATCTTTGCTAGTTGCTCCTTTCTGAGAGTAGCCTTTCCCAAGGTTCTTTTCAGCTAATTCTTCATAGAGCGAATTAAACGCTCCCACCAACCTTCCCACCAAGCTGCAAAAGGAGGATTAAATCTCCATTTTATAGGTCTAACGCAGTCGCTCTCTTGAAGCGTCTTCCAATCAATACTAATCTCTTTAACAATCATTTCGCTTTCGCCAGTTTTCTTATTCCTTTTGAGTATTTCTCTTTTCATTGGAGTCACTCATGTTTTAGCGGACATAAAACTGACCCGTATTTCTTCATTTTCTACCCGGTGAAATACCACTGCGGAGTAAGCTGTCCGACTCGCATCAGTAAACAAGTGCAAAGACCAACTCCTCCCATCGATCTCGTCCTTTATCATAGCAATAAGAAGAGCAGTAACAGCCGATAAAAGAAGTACAAGTGCAAGTAGCTCATGAAAACAGAGATTGATTATTTTTGATCTCTTCGATTTAGCTCGATAAACTTTATAGGGTTTTAAAGGTCTCTTATTTCGTTGAAGATCTGAAGATGTCTTAGCGATATTCCTCAAATTAATCTCAATTTGCTCATTTTTATCCAAGACCTTTGAGTGCACCAACTCTCTATCTTTTGTTTCAGAAGTTTTTAACTTTTTGGCTTTTGTTGCAGAATATTTTACCTTTATGACTTTTGTTTCAGAATCTGCTATTTTCTCATCTTTAGCTTTTGCCTCAATAGTTTCAAAATATCTGACTTGACCAGCCACTTCAGAATCTTCAACTTTATTTGCTTTAGTTTTCTCTTCTGAATTGTTCACCGATTCATAACCTTTAATTGCAGTCTCAGAATCCTTCACTCCATCGCTCTTAGGCTTCGCTTCAGAAACCTTTACTCCGTCGCCCATAGGCGCAGAATCCTTTGCTTTATAGTCTTTAGACTCCGCTTCCTTTACACCTACATAGCTATCAACTGCAGTTTCAGAATCCTCTTTTTCGACGCCTTCAATTTCATTTTTCATGGACATAACTAGCATAGAATTCTCTTCATCAGACCATTCCTTCAAGCTGCCTAATAACGTCCAACCGAAATGGGTAAGCATAGCTGTTAAACCGCAATCCAGTTGCAGCGTTTTTCCAGTCATCAATTTCCCATAAATATCTGCACCGATGAGGAGCTCTATAGGTGGGTTGTCATCTCCAAGATCTGTAACTTTAATTTTTCTTTGTTCCAACTCTTTAGAAATTAAACTTGTTTTGGGAATTCTTGGAAGGGCTTGACAGATCTTTGACTGATCACGAACAGTGACTTTGCAAACAAAATTTTCATCGTCTGCCTTTAACTGAACATCATACAAATTATGCGTAACAGCCGTTGTTTGTATCCCGCCAAATAAAGCATGATGAACAGTCTCTTTCGTCACAGGTTTCAGTCCTAATTCTTCCGCTGTTGTCTTCAAAATATAAGTATGTTGAGAACCCCTGAATCAAGAAATGCGCGCACTAATTTCCTCCCCTTTGGTGCAACAACATTCAAAATCAAAGTCTGAAGAGCAACATTCCGCTGACAAACTTGGTTGGAACAATCATTATGCCTTTTCAGATCTTCGTTTGGTTTCACCGTAGCATCAAAAGATTCAGAATTTTCGCGATGTGAAACCCGTTGTTTAACCCTTTCTGAATTTTGACTAGTCAACTCTGGTTCAATTCCCAATTGAGCAGCCTCTTTGTTATTTCTATCTCCTCGAGTGCACATAATTAAAAAATGAGACGAGCCACAGTTGTAGCACCTAACCCTTGTTCTGCAATATCTAGCAAGATGGCGTCCCTTTAAGCATTTGAAGCAAGCCTTCTTTTCACGGATGACTTTTCTTTTTTCTTCTAAAGACATCTTTTTAGCGGCAAAACAATTTTGAATCGCATGCTTCCTTTCACAGAATATACATCCGCCTAATTCCGTTTGTTGTAATCCGGTCACCGTTGGAATATCATTTTTCTTCTTATAAAATCCTTTCCTTCTCTCTTGGTCGGAAGTTTCAGCACTTTGGAAACCGCCCTTAGCTAACTGGATGTTCTGCTGAATCAAAATCTCCCTTTCCAAAAAGTCCATCAGTTGATCCAGTCTCGTCTGAAGTTCAACATCAAGCTTGACGAACTGAGATCTTCTCTGCCACGCTAGCAATAGTTCGTCAGATAGACACGATTCCACTAAGGGATACAGCCATGTGTCCGGGCTTGCACTTTCCAGATTCAAACTCTTTAAAGAATCAAGATAAGATTGAATTTTATAATATAGTTCATGAAAAGATAATTTTTTCTTTCCGCTAGCACTTTCGATGACCAACTTGAGCAGTTCTCTCACATATACTTGTAACAACAAATCAGGATTAGCATAACGTCTTCTTAAAGCATCAATCGCCTTAGAATAATTTTCTTCAGTAAGCGGATAAATGGACACGATCTTATAGGCCTCAGTGTCTACACTCAGACTTTGAAGCAAATAATAGAACTTGTCGCTATCTTTTAGTCTGATATCAAGATGAATTTTCTCAAATTGAGCCCAAAAAGTCAACCAATCCATCAAATTACCACTAAACTTCGGTAATTCAATGGTGGGAAGTCTTATTTTCTCTGTAGTATCCATAAAAGAATCTTGAACTACAACTTCTTTTGCAACTTGTTTTTGAGCATCTTCATATGCGACAATTGCTTCAATTATGATTTCCTGATAATATGCACAATCATCCATTTCCTTTTCCAGATCCGCTTCATCATCTTCTGCCAAAATGTCGATTATCTCTTTATCAGACGACAACAGTACCTTCTGTACATCCTGAATTCTTCTCACTCCAACTGTTGCCTTAGTATAATTCTTAGATTCACTTTCCAAATTAGAAATAATTTCCTTGTGAATCTTTGTAACTTGACTTCTCACAGGAGCTCGCTTCCTGATACATAAACTTAGAGCCATTGTATCCTTTCAACTTCTTGAACTCTACTTCACCTTAAAATATATCTCCGATAAACAATAATCCACTTGAGCAGAATCACGTCCGGCTCACCAAAAAATGTAGCGGCACGAGAATACTAAGATAAGTCCGCCACCTTCTTTTAACTATTAAGTGTCCTGCTCAAGTGCTGGAATAATCAGATATAAGTTTCGTAAAATTATTTATTAGGCTCAACTACTTGATCGCCCTAATATATTCAAGAAGTAAAGTTAAACAATTAAAAACAGTCAAAGTTGAAGGATCCAAATAAGGACAGCGGCACTCCCAGCTGTCGTCTCAAAACGCGTAGAGCTCCGACTTCTTGTGGACACACACACTCTCCTGATGCTATCCTAGTTTTTATATCTGTGGAAGATTTACATAGATCTTTTTTCGTAAAGCCTAGTTTGCATAGTCTTCTTTTAATTTTACTCTTGTAAAATTTGCCTAGGCTTTCCAACAATGATCATTGGAGCAGGGAAGAATATGTGAAGGTTATTCACGTATTAAACAAAATATTAACGCGGGATTCAATCCCGGTTCATGACCCTCGGGAATCGAGGGTGTTATCCACTCCTCCACCGACTTTTTAATGAAAAACAATACAAAAATGAATTTATACTTTGATCAGGTGGACAAATTAAGAAAAAAAAACATTTCCTGATAGTGTAACTAAAAGTTAGTGATTGCTTGCGCCATCTATCGGAATAAATATCCACTAATCAATCGTTGATTTTTTAATTATTCCAGAATTGGCCAAATACAGTTTCTTACACCACGCTGACGAGGGCCAACAGCCTGAAACGCGTACGAGGTTAACTTTTCTTGATTAATCAAAAAACGGTATTTGGCCAATTCTGTAATAATTAAAAATCAACGATTAGTTAATATTTATTCCGATAGATGGCGCAAGCCATCAGCAACTTCTAGTTGCATGATCAGGAAATGCCTTTTTTTTTTCTTAATGGAATGATAGTTTTATATTCTCAATATATTCTATATCTTTCATATCCATACCTTGATTGAGACCTTTAATAATGATGGTAAAAATAGAGGGAAAAAGAAATTAGAATATTGTAACATAGTATTTATTAATTTTTAATTATGTAACATAGTATTTATTAATTTTATTTTTTTTTTTAACAGAGTGGTCATTTTTATGTTTATATCTTGCGACTCTGTAAATTTCCCTTCGTGGCTTATCTTTTGTTTACCATCCATAGTTTGTCCTTCCCTGAAATAAATTTTGTTTCCTCCTGAAGTTTTTGTCTTCCCTAATATTCCACGTGGCAATATTCTATATAGCGTGCTATACGACTTAATTCGGTATGTATGTATTTGTGTATAGTGGTAG
>CP092871.1:85661871-85696263 GCA_030710605.1 Cordylochernes scorpioides | reverse complement strand
GATCTAAACAATGTGTCACTCAGGATAGAAGGTTTTGGTAGAATATTTTACTGTCTCTTATGTGTCGCATGTCACAAAACGTGTGAAGGCAACAGGTAAAACGTATGGAATCAAAGGTGGTGTAGAGAGCGAGTCAAATTAAGGGACGCATGAAAATGAAGGGAAACGTGTAAAGAATGTGAAACTTGAGATATTAAGAAACGTCAGGTGAAGCGTGTGAAAGATGTGAAATTGATAAAAATGTAAAGCCTGAAAAATTAAATGACGTATAAAGTATGTGAAATTCGGAGATATGCCTAGCGTGTGACAGACGAAATATGGGTGTTATGGGAGATGTGAAGAGACACATAAGGCGTGTAAAGGTCAGTGTATAGCGTGTTACATCTGAAAGGTTCGTGTTAAGAGAGATGTGAAAGGACACATAAAACGTGTGGAGGTTCGTGTAAAACGTGTTACATGTGAAAGGTGCGTGTTAAAAGAGACGCTAAAATATGAAGGGACACATAAACCGTGTGAAGGACCGTGTAGAACGTGTGACGATGTGAAGGGACATATAAACCGTGTGAAGGGCCGAGTATAGCGTGTGACATGTGAGACGAGCGTGTTAAGAGAGATGTGAAGGAACATATAAACCGTGTGAAGGGCCGTGTATAGCGTGTGACATGTGAGACGAGCGTGTTAAGAGAGATGTGAAGGAACATATAAAACGTGTGAAGGGCCCTGTAGAACCTGTGACATGTGAGACGAGTGTGTTAAGTGAGATGTGAAGGAACATATAAACCGTATGAATGGCCTTTAGAGCGTGTTAACAGAGATGTGAAGGGCCGTGTAGAACGTGTGACATGTGGAACGAGCGTGTTAAGAGAGATGTGAAGGAACATATAAACCGTGTGACGTGTGAGACGAGCGTGTTAAGAGAGATGTGAAGGGACACACAAACCGTGTGACATGTGAGAAGAGCGTGTTAAGAGAGATTTGAAAGGAGACATAAACCGTGTGACATGTGAGACGAGCGTGTTAAGAGAGATGTGAAGGGACACATAAACCGTGTGACATGTAAGACGAGCGTGTTAAGAGAGATGTGAAGGGAGACATAAACCGTGTGACATGTGAGACGAGCGTGTTAAGAGAGATGTGAAGGGACACATAAACCGTGTGACATGTAAGACGAGCGTGTTAAGAGAGATGTGAAGGGAGACATAAACCGTTTGACATGTGAAACGAGCGTGTTAAGAGAGATGTGAAGGGACACATAAACCGTGTGACATGTGAAACGAGCGTGTTAAGAGAGATTTGAAGGGAGACATAAACCGTGTGACATGTGAGACGAGCGTGTTAAGAGAGATGTGAAGGGAGACATAAACCGTGTGACATGTGAAACGAGCGTGTTAAGAGAGATTTGAAAGGAGACATAAACCGTGTGACATGTGAGACGAGCGTGTTAAGAGAGATGTGAAGGGACACATAAACCGTGTGACATGTAAGACGAGCGTGTTAAGAGAGTAGTGAAGGGAGACATAAACCGTGTGACATGTGAAACGAGCGTGTTAAGAGAGATGTGAAGGGAGACATAAACCGTGTGACATGTGGGAAGAGCGTGTTAAGAGAGATGTGAAGGAACATATAAACCGTGTGAAGGGCCGTGTATAGCGTGTGACATGTGAGACGAGCGTGTTAAGAGAGATGTGAAGGAACATATAAAACGTGTGAAGGGCCCTGTAGAACCTGTGACATGTGAGACGAGCGTGTTAAGTGAGATGTGAAGGAACATATAAACCGTATGAATGGCCTTTAGAGCGTGTTAACAGAGATGTGAAGGGCCGTGTAGAACGTGTGACATGTGGAACGAGCGTGTTAAGAGAGATGTGAAGGAACATATAAACCGTGTGACGTGTGAGAAGAGCGTGTTAAGAGAGATGTGAAGGGACACACAAACCGTGTGACATGTGAGAAGAGCGTGTTAAGAGAGATGTGAAGGGACACATAAACCGTGTGACATGTAAGACGAGCGTGTTAAGAGAGATGTGAAGGGACACATAAACCGTGTGACATGTAAGACGAGCGTGTTAAGAGAGATGTGAAGGGAGACATAAACCGTGTGACATGTGAGACGAGCGTGTTAAGAGAGATGTGAAGGGACACATAAACCGTGTGACATGTGAGACGAGCGTGTTAAGAGAGATGTGAAGGGACACATAAACCGTGTGACATGTGAGACGAGCGTGTTAAGAGAGATGTGAAGGGACACATAAACCGTGTGACATGTAAGACGAGCGTGTTAAGAGAGATGTGAAGGGAGACATAAACCGTGTGACATGTGAAACGAGCGTGTTAAGAGAGATGTGAAGGGACACACAAACCGTGTGACATGTGAGAAGAGCGTGTTAAGAGAGATGTGAGGGACATATAAACCGTGTGACATGTGAAACGAGCGTGTTAAGAGAGATGTGAAGGGAGACATAAACCGTGTGAAATGTGAGAAGAGCGTGTTAAGAGAGATGTGAAGGGAGACATAAACCGTGTGACATGAGAGACGAGCGTGTTAAGAGAGATGTGAAGGGACACATAAACCGTGTGACATGTGAAACGAGCGTGTTAAGAGAGATGTGAATGGAGACATAAACCGTGGGACATGTGAAACGAGCGTGTTAAGAGAGATTTGAAGGGAGACATAAACCGTGTGACATGTGAAACGAGCGTGTTAAGAGAAATGTGAAGGGAGACATAAACCGTGCGACATGTGAGACGAGCGTGTTAAGAGAGACGTGAAGGGAGACATAAACCGTGTGAACGTCCGTGTAGAGCGTGTGAGACGAGACAATTGACAATTAAATAATTTTTATTGACCGCTGGTCAACAATTACTCACGAGGAGTCAAAAGGGCAAACTATGTACATTGATCAGGAGGGCAAGGCTATCCTTAGCTTGTGAATACCCCTGCGAATGGTGGGATGGCTGTTCCGAGTTCGCGTGTGAGACGAGCGTGTTAAGAGAGATGTGAAGGGACATATAAACCGTGTGACATGTGAGACGAGCGTGTTAAGAGAGATGTGAAGGGACATATAAACCGTGTGAAGGGGGCCGTGAGCTATCGTGCTGGTGGGAAGGTCCACAGCTGCCATCAGATAACCACGTTATAAACACAAGTATCTGCAGACGAGAGTAGAAGATGGCGTCGGCTGCGTTCTTGCAGCAGTTGGTGATCGGCGTGCTGCCATTGTTAATCCATGGTGGGTGGTTCTTCTGTTTCTTCTTAACACCGCACTTTACTATGATTAATATTCTGATATATATATGATTCTGATTAATACTCTGTCCGGCTTGTGGACCGAAAGGTCTGGGTGGCCATCTGCCTCAAGGGTGTACTCTGATCAACAAAACATACCCTCCTGCCAACCAGAGGGCTGTAGAGGTTTCGCTATAGGAAGGGAGGTTTTAGACTTGTGGGCCTCCTAGGCCTGTGTGGTCATATGATCCCAGGAATGTACTCTGTTTGACACAAAAATTCTCCCTGAAGTTCCCTCTATATCGTCTCTCTTTATTTTGACGCGTCCCTTAATTTCACTCGTTCTTTGCGCGTCCTTTGATTCTATACGTTTTACACTTTACCTTCATACGTTTTGTGACATGCGACACATGAGAGGCAGTCAACATCTCTATCAAAACATTCTTTCCTGAGTGACACATTGTTTAGATCATGCAATTCATGGAATGATAGTTATCTATTCTCAATATTCTCTAAACCCAAATATTTTTATTAAAAGAACAAATTCGTAAGGCGTAAAGTTTCTTGTAAAGTTTTTTATATAGCAGAACTTTCAAGCTTTTCTGTCATTCTATAGAAGTCACATTGAGAACATTTTTACTTCTGTAGAATGTGAAAGGACACATAAACCGTGTAAATGTCCGTGTAGAGCGTGTGACACGTGAAAAGTGAATGTTAAGAGAGATGTGAAGATACACATAAACCGTGTAAATGTCTGTGTAGAGCGTGTGACACGTGAAAGGTGAATGTTGAGAGAGATGTGAAAATACACATAAACCGTGTAAATGTCCGTGTAGAGCGTGTGACACGTGAAAGGTGAGTGTTAAGAAAGATGTGAAGATACACATAAACCGTGTAAATGTCCGTGTAGAGCGTGTGACACGTGAAAGGTGAATGTTAAGAGAGATGTGAAGATACACCTAAACCGTGTAAAGGTCCGTGTAGAGCGTGTGACACGTGAAAGGTGAATGTTAAGAGATATGTGAAGATACACATAAACCGTGTAGAGCGTGTGACACGTGAAAGGTGAGTGTTAAGAGAGATGTGAAAATACACATAAACCGTGTAAATGTCCGTGCAGAGCGTGTGACACGTGAAAGGTGAATGTTAAGAGAGATGTGAAGATACACCTAAACCGTGTAAAGGTCCGTGTAGAGCGTGTGACACGTGAAAGGTGAATGTTAAGAGATATGTGAAGATACACATAAACCGTGTAGAGCGTGTGACACGTGAAAGGTGAGTGTTAAGAGAGATGTGAAAATACACATAAACCGTGTAAATGTCCGTGCAGAGCGTGTGACACGTGAAAGGTGAATGTTAAGAGAGATGTGAAGATACACATAAACCGTGTAAATGTCCGTGTAGAGCGTGTGACACGTGAAAGGTGAATGTTGAGAGAGATGTGAAAATACACATAAACCGTGTAAATGTCCGTGTAGAGCGTGTGACACGTGAAAGGTGAGTGTTAAGAAAGATGTGAAGATACACATAAACCGTGTAAATGTCCGTGTAGAGCGTGTGACACGTGAAAGGTGAATGTTAAGAGAGATGTGAAGATACACCTAAACCGTGTAAAGGTCCGTGTAGAGCGTGTGACACGTGAAAGGTGAATGTTAAGAGATATGTGAAGATACACATAAACCGTGTAGAGCGTGTGACACGTGAAAGGTGAGTGTTAAGAGAGATGTGAAAATACACATAAACCGTGTAAATGTCCGTGTAGAGCGTGTGACACGTGAAAGGTGAATGTTAAGAGAGATGTGAAGATACACATAAACCGTGTAAATGTCCGTGTAGAGCGTGTGACACGTGAAAGATGAATTTTAAGAGAGATGTGAAGATACACATAAACCGTGTAAATGTCCGTGTAGAGCGTGTGAAACATGAAAGGTGAGTGTTAGGAGAGATGTGAAGATACACATAAATCGTGTAAATGTCCGTGTAGAGCATGTGACACGTGAAAGGGGAATGTTAAGAGAGATGTGAAGATAAATCGTGTGATAGTACGTGTTGATCGTGTAAAATGCAAATCGAGGGTGCTAAGATTTTTTACTTTCAATAATTTACTGCTCCGGGTGGTTCTTCAACTTAACAAATAATATTTTAAAAGCATGAAAACTTAACCTTATAATGATAAATATCACAGTACAACATGGATACCAACTCAGGTTGGAATTCCTGAACATCAACTTGTTGACTCTCTGTCAAAATCTGAAGCTCTTGGCCACTCAGAGACCATACAATCTACCATCCAACTAGATAAAAAGAACTTCCTTCGTACCATCAAGATACAATGTCAACAAGAATTAAATATCTACTGCAGCACATGACTGGTACAAAGCAGAAAGGGACAATCAACAATTTCATCCTCCTAAAGAAACAGCAGTTCTTGATTTCCAGACTTAAGTCTGTTCACCTACGAATAATTTACTTTCCAGAATGGTTGCAAGATTTTCTAACTACGAGGGTGAGTAGAAAGTAAGGTCTCCTATTTTTTTTCATAGAAAAACACATTTAATCACAACTTTTTATACATCATTGGAAAGGTTGGACACTTTGCTATTTTTCTACATAGTCGCCTTGATGCTCAATCACTTTTTTCATCCTGTGAACCAACTTTGTAATTCCGGTGTTGTACCACTCTCCCGCCGCCTCTTTGAGCCACTTGTCGACCCACCTGGCGGACACCTTTCTGTAGCCGAGGGTCTCAGACACAATCTTGTGCACGGAGAAGTGGCTGCAATCTTCATTCAGGCCATCCTCAATCTCTTCAAGGGTTATTCGCCGGTTTGCGCGCACCATTTCGTCGATTCGAGCCACGGTTGATTCCGGCAAACTCGGCCGCCCAGACCGCTGTTCATCGTGGACGTTTATCCGCCCCTCGTTAAACTCCCGGCACCATTTCCGCACATTTTTGATGTCCATGCACTTCTCACCATACACCATACAGGAACCGGGAAATGGTGCCGGGAGTTTAACGAGGGGCGGATAAACCCTCACGATGAACAGCGGTCTGGGCGGCCGAGTTTGCCGGAATCAACCGTGGCTCGAATCGACGAAATGGTGCGCGCAAACCGGCGGATAACCCTTGAAGAGATCGAGGATGGCCTGAATGAAGATTGCAGCCACTTCTCCATGCACAAGATTGTGTCTGAGACCCTCGGCTACAGAAAGGTGTCCGCCAGGTGGGTCGACAAGTGGCTCAAAGAGGCGGCGGGAGAGTGGTACAACACCGGAATTACAAAGTTGGTTGACAGGATGAAAAAAAGTGATTGAGCATCAAGGCGACTATGTAGAAAAATAGCAAAGTGTCCAACCTTTCCAATGATGTATAAAAAGTTGTGATTAAATGTGTTTTTCTATGAAAAAAAAAAAATATATATATAGGAGACCTTACTTTTCTACTCACCCTCGTATGTACTAAGTGTAATTCTCAACTTGAAACCTCAAATATCATCAATGACTATATTGGCTTATCTATTGATGAGCTCTACTCATCCCTAGCAGGCACCATTAACAAGCTCTACAAGCATGATACCGGTGAAGTATAAAGACCAACCTGGATAGTTGGCGACTTTAGTATGCTCCAGGAATCCGGGTTACCTCAAGAGATAGAGAGAGATTGAGATTGAAACTGATTTATTTCAAAGTCCATATAAGGTATATGTGGTTAAATACAGAATAAATATAAATATGAATAAATAAGATTATATAATGATAAATATATGAATAAATAGATATAAAAGATAAAACAATTGATAAATATATATATTCCAATATTATAACCTCTGTGAAATCTTTAGGACAAAATAATAAAGCCTCCGAGGTTGCGTTTCTTTCTTTAAAACGTTTAATAAAGCTCAAGCTTTCGGGTATGGTGGCCCTTCTACAGGAGCAACGCAAAAAAAAAAAAAAAAGGGCCACCATACCCGAAAGCTTGAGCATTATTAAACGTTTTAAAGAAAGAAACGCAACCTCGGAGGCTTTATTATTTTGTCCTAAAAATAATAAATATATATATTGTAGCGTAGAAATCAAGCCTTGAAATATCCTAAGATGTAAAAGTATTTATTGATGACGTCACGGCGACAAGTCGGCAATTATTAACAAGTCAGCAAAAAACTATTTACCGCTAGAGAATCTTGAGCAAGCAAGCAAAGAGATATTTTGATAATCATTTTACATAAAAGATTAATATATATTTATATAATCTGTTGAATAGTTTCATTGAATAATTTAATTAATAAATTATTTCTTCGTCACATAGCCTCCTCCTATAAAGAGCATCGACCCGATGCTCAGAAGGAGACTTACATCCTCAGTCTCAAGGCTCGAGAACGGGTGATAGGGCCTGAGATCTCTACGCGGGTCTGTGGTTGTTGTGTTCGTTCAGTGGGGATGTCTTCTTCCTGGAAGTTTGTCGAGTCATCTTCTGGGTCCTCTTCTAGGTGGTCCTCCTGGTCCTCTGGGTTTAAATATGGTTTCATCCTACAAATGTGAACTAAATCTTTTGTTTTACGACGACCTTGCTGGTTTCTGAATGTTTCAACTTCATAGGTCACATCAGATATTTTTCGGGTTACTTTGTATGGGCCGAAGTAACGTCTCATTAGTTTCTCCGAATATCCCACTTTACGCACAGGGATAAAGATCCATACAAGATCTCCAGGCTGATAAATTATATTTCTGTGATGGGCGTCATAGCATTGTTTATTGCTATCTTGAGATCTCATGGAGTGGATACGTGCCAGTTTTCGTGCTTCTTCGGCTCTTGCCCCTAGAGTTTGGATGAAATCGTCGTCTTCTGGCAATAACTTGGGGAATAACACGTCCAGTGGAGTCTCGGCTTCACGCCCGTGTACAAGGAAAAATGGGGTGAACCCAGTTGACTCTTGTTTTGCTGTGTTGTATGCAAATGTAACGAATGGAAGAATCCTGTCCCAATCTTTCTGGTTGACATCTACATACATGGACAGCATGTCTGCTGTGGTCTTATTCAACCTCTCCGTGAGGCCGTTTGTCTGGGGGTGATAGGCGGTCGTCTTACGATGGGTTATTCTGCACTGGTTGTTCAGATCACTTATCATTGAAGATGTGAAGTTCCTTCCTCTATCCGTGATTAATTCCTTCGGCGCGCCGTGCTTTAAGATGACATCTTCAATGAAGAATTTGGCAACTTCCATGGATTCACTTGTGGGTAGGGCTTTAGTTATCGCATATTTCGTTAGGTAGTCCGTACATACAATAATCCAACGGTTGCCACCTTCTGATGTTGGAAATCTCCCCAGGAGATCCATTCCTACCTTTTCAAAAGCAACTTCAGGAACAGGTATTGGCTGTAAGTGCCCTGAGGGGAGTTGGGGCTGATGTTTACGCCTCTGACAATCTGAACAGTGTGCCACATACTTTCTAACCGTTCTATACATTCCAGGCCAGTAATACTTTTTTCTTATTCGGTCATAGGTTTTAGTAAATCCGAGGTGACCAGCAGTGGGTGAATCATGGACATTTTTCAGTAATTCCTGCCTTAAATGGCGTGGAACCACCAAAAGCCATGGTTTCCCCATTGGATCATAATTTTTTCTGTAGAGCGTGTTATCGATTTTTACAAAGGTATTATTAGGAGTACTTTGTAATTGGTCAGCAATTTTTCTAAGAGCTTGATCATTCATCTGCTCTTCGCTAAAGTTCTGCAAAGTCACTATGCTTGGAATATCTTCCTCCATATCTTCACTGTATTCTAATGGACTTCTTGATAAGCAGTCTGCGTCCTGATGTTTCCTTCCGCTCTTATACACGACAGTGACGTCAAACTCTTGCAGCCGAAGTACCCATCTTGCTAATCTCCCACATGGGTCTTTGAGGTTGGTCAGCCAGCACAAAGAGTGGTGGTCTGTAACAATAGTGAACGGCTATCCAAAGACATATGGTCGGAATTTATTGATAGCCCAAATGATGGCAAGGCATTCCCTTTCTGTGGTTGAATAATTTTTTTCTGCCTTATTTAAGGTTCTGGATGCATAAGCAATGGCTCTTTCCTTCCCTTTTGTATCTGCACTAATACTGCTCCTATTCCGTAGTTGCTTGCGTCAGTGTGTATTTCGGTTGGGGATGAGTAATCAAAATGTCCAAGAGCGGGTTCGGAAATTAACGCTGACTTGAGAGCTTCAAATGCATTTTGCTCTTCCTGGTTCCAATTAAATGCTGAGTCTTTCTTCAAATGGTCATTCAAGGGTTGGGCTACGTGGGCATAATTGGGTATGAAGCGGCGGTAGTAGGATGAAAGGCCAAGAAAGCTTCTAACTTCCTTCAATGACCTTGGCGTAGCGAAGTCGCGGACTGCTCGAATCTTTTCTTGGTCGGGACGAATTCCATTTTCACTCACCTCATGTCCAAGAACCGTGATAGTTTTTGCACCAAACTTGCATTTCTTGGAATTGAGACATAATCCGGCTTTCTTAAGGCAATTTAATACAAGTTGAAGGCGTCTTAGATGTTCTTCAAAGCCATCTGAAAAAACGATGATGTCATCGAGGTAACACAAGCAAATAGTCCACTTAAGACCCTTCAGAAGATTATCGATCATTCGTTCGAAGGTAGCTGGAGCATTACATAACCCAAATTGCATTACTTTGAACTCGTACAGTCCATCTGGAGTTATAAATGCTGTCTTCTCACGGTCCGATTCTTCTACGTCGATTTGCCAGTACCCTGATTGGAGGTCCATGGAAGAATAAAATCTAGCTCCCCGTAAGCAGTCTAAAGTGTCGTCGATCCTTGGGAGAGGGTAGACATCCTTTTTTGTTATTTTGTTAAGGCGGCGGTAATCGACGCAGAATCTCCAGCTTCCATCCTTTTTTCTTATCAATACTACAGGTGAGGCCCACGGACTTTCAGAGGGCTGAATGATGTCAAGTTTTTCCATCTTGTTTACCTCTCTCATCCTGAATAATTTGGCGTTCTCTTGGTGCAACTCGGTAAGGTCTTTGTTTGGTCGGTAGGTGGTCTCCAGTGTTAATTCGGTGTTTAACATTGACGTCCTTGAATTGTTTTCTTTTATTAAATTCGAAAATATCTGTATAGTTCTTTAACAAATTTCTTAATTTTTCTTTTTGAGATTCATCAAGCGAATCATCTATAAAAAATTCCGAGGTTTTTGGGTCTTCAGAATGTTCCGCCTCTGTTTCAACTTGGTTACAATCGGCTAGAGTACATAATTGACTATCTTCGATGACAGCACTATCGGCTACATGCATCCCCTGTGGGATTAGTTTCGGATATGGACTCCAATTCACCACCCAAAGTTTACCTCGGTTATTGGTAAGTGAAATGACAGAGGAGGGAGCCGTTAGTTCTCTTTCCAGCAATAGCTCTTTTCGACATTCTGCCACCACAATTGCGTCATTAGGAATGTCACGACTTGCTACTTCTATTAACTGAATAGAGGCGGGTTCGATTCTATATTCCAATTCCGAGTAGAGAGGTGAGCTGTTCTTAGGGGTATCCTCAAAAAGACATTTTTCTAAGAAGAGTGTGTCGTCAGCTGAATCAATTATCGCCCTAGATAACTTCAAAAAGTCCCAACCAAGAATAACTTCGTGACTACAGTCTTCCATAACGACAAATTCAAAGCTTTCCTGTAGTCCATTCAAGTCCAGTTTCAGTGTGCAGCGTCCTTTTGGTCTTACAATTTTACCGTTGGCTACTCGTAATGTGACGTCAGTTTCGGCAAACATTATTTTTTTTAGTTTGAGTCTGAACCTCTCAGAAATGACAGAATATGAGGCTCCTGAGTCGACGAGGGCACGCGTCATTTTTCCTTCTATTTTAATGTCTATGTAATTTTCTTTTAATTCTAATGTAGTCGATAAGGGAGGATTTATAAATTTTGCGGCCTTACCTCCAAAATAGGACGCATCTTCTAGTTTTCCTGACGGGAACGGCGAGGCGACTGGCTGGCTCTTCTATCAGGAGACGAATATTGTCCTTTTCGGCCAGTGTGAGGAGAGGGGCTTCGGTAGCGGCGTCTATTTTCTCTTGGCAGGTCGTCGTTGGGCTCTTGGCTGCTCCGAGAATTATAGAATGTTCTAGGCTCTAGCCTATCTCTCTGTTTGTAATTCCAAGTTTGTTCTCCTTCATATTCTCTCCTCCTGTCACGGCAGTAGCGCACGACGTGGCCAGGGCGTCCGCAGTGGAAACAGATTGGCTTACCTTCCGTGGTTCGCCATTCGTTGGTATCGCGTCTTCCGTTTAATTGTTTTGGCTGCTGCGGTCTAGGTTGGAAATTTCTGGGTTGGAACTCGTACCTAGGGCTTGGTAATGGCCTTGGCGCTCTATTTTGAGGGACACTTCTAGAAATTGGCGCAATTGTTTTTTCAATTTCTTGCTGCACCATATGTTCAATTGCAGAAATTTCTGGTTCTTCTCTAGGAGAGGCTAATGCTCGCTGTACCTCCTCGCGAACTATTTGCCTAATCATAGATGACAGATCTGCCCTGTCATCATGATCACTGAGAGACGCCACATTTGGTAGTCGCTCGTACCTGGTTGGGGTCACTCGCTTACAATGTAGCGCTTCAATGCGGCGACACTCGGTGACGAATTGTTGAGTGGTATTTGCATCTCTTGGGAGAAGTGCCTGGTAGAGCTCCTCTGCTATCCCTTTCATCAAATGGGATATTTTATCTTGCTCATTCATATGAGGGTCTACCTCTTTGCAGAGGCGCAGGACGTCTTGAATATAAAATTCGGCGCTTTCACCTTTTAATTGTGCGCGAGTTTTTAAGGTTTTCTCTGCTCGTAACCTCAAGTTTTCGTTTTTTCCGAAAACTGATTTTAACTGGGACATGAACTCCGTCCATGTCAGGATGCTCTCCTCATTGTTCTCAAACCATTTGAGAGCAGTGCCGGTCAAATAAAAGTAAACGTTGGCGAGACAAAGTGTTTCATCCCATTGGTTATGCTTCGCCACACGTTCATACTTTTTCAACCAGTTATGGGGATCTTCAGAACCCTCACCAGAGAACATTGAGGGGTTTCTAGGTAGATGTTGTATAAAAAATGAACCTACCTGATTTGTTGCTTCTTTCTTGATGGTCATGGTTGTTTCTTCTTGCTCAACCGAATCAATTTTACGTTTTTTTCTGAATGGGTATCGATCCAGCTTCTTCACCAGTTGTAGCGTAGAAATCAAGCCTTGAAATATCCTAAGATGTAAAAGTATTTATTGATGACGTCACGGCGACAAGTCGGCAATTATTAACAAGTCAGCAAAAAACTATTTACCGCTAGAGAATCTTGAGCAAGCAAGCAAAGAGAATTTTGATAATTATTTTACATAAAAGATTAATATATATTTATATAATCTGTTGAATAGTTTCATTGAATAATTTAATTAATAAATTATTTCTTCGTCACAATATACAAGGTCTTCATTGGAGGCGCCCACTGCGAGAAAGACTCCGCCATCGATGGAATGCGAGAGTTCTTTCCCACAGAGTGGGCAGGTCGATGTGATGGCTGGCATTACCCACCTCAAGACCAAGATGGTACCCTGTAGATGGTAGCCTTCTCCACGCGGGTTAGCTTCACTACCTCGGAATGGAGGCCGACGCCGAACAGCCAGGCCTGCAGATCCAGGGACACTTCGCAGAGAGAGAGAGAGAGAGAGAGAGATTGAGATTGATACTATAATATGATTGAATAGGTAATTAATCTTCGTGTAAGTAGCAATTGATAGAGATGTATGGAGACATCTGAGGCTCTTCATTGGACACGACAACAATAACAACAACAGGAAATTGACATGGACCCAGAACAGTAACTTTACACACCCAAGATAGAGGATATTGCTGTGATAGAGATGTATGGAGACATCTGAGGCTCTTCATTGGACACGACAACAATAACAACAACAGGAAATTGACATGGAACCAGAACAGTAACTTTACACACCTAAGATAGAGGATATTGCTGTGATAGAGATGTATGGAGACATCTGAGGCTCTTCATTGGACACGACAACAATAACAACAACAGGAAATTGACATGGACCCAGAACAGTAACTTTACACACCCAAGATAGAGGATATTGCTGTGATAGAGATGTATGGAGACATCTGAGGCTCTTCATTGGACACGACAACAATAACAACAACAGGAAATTGACATGGACCCAGAACAGTAACTTTACACACCCAAGATAGAGGATATTGCTGTGAAAGAGATGTATGGAGACATCTGAGGCTTTTCATTGGACACGACAACAATAACAACAACAGGAAATTGACATGGACCCAGAACAGTAACTTTACACACCCAAGATAGAGGATATTGCTGTGATAGAGGTGTATGGAGACATCTGAGGCTTTTCATTGGACACGACAACAATAACAACAACAGGAAATTGACATGGACCCAGAACAGTAACTTTACACACCCAAGATAGAGGATATTGCTGTGATAGAGATTTATGGAGACATCTGAGGCTTTTCATTGGACACGACAACAATAACAACAACAGGAAATTGACATGGACCCAGAACAGTAACTTTACACACCCAAGATAGAGGATATTGCTGTGATAGAGATGTATGGAGACATCTGAGGCTTTTCATTGGACACGACAACAATAACAGCAACAGGAAATTGACATGGACCCAGAACAGTAACTTTACACACCCAAGATAGAGGATATTGCTGTGATAGAGATGTATGGAGACATCTGAGGCTTTTCATTGGACACGACAACAATAACAACAACAGGAAATTGACATGGACCCAGAACAGTAACTTTACACACCCAAGATAGAGGATATTGCTGTGATAGAGATGTATGGAGACATCTGAGGCTTTTCATTGGACAGGACAACAATAACAACAACAGGAAATTAACATGGACCCAGAACAGTAACTTTACACACCCAAGATAGAGGATATTGCTGTGATAGAGATGTATGGAGACATCAGAGGCTTTTCATTGGACACAACAACAACAACAACAACAACAGAAAATTGACATGGACCCAGAACTTTACACACCTAAGATAGAGGATATTGCTGTGATAGAGATGTATGGAGACATCTGAGGCTCTACATTGGACACGACAACAACAACAACAACAGGAAATTGACATGGACCCAGAACAGTAAATTTACACACCCAAGATAGAGGATATTGCTGTGATAGAGATGTATGGAGACATCTGAGGCTCTACATTGGACACGACAACAACAACAACATGATATTTTAAATATATTTAAAATTAATTGTAACAGATGTTGCACACAATCTTCCTAGAAAGTTTGGCTTCATGTCAATATTCGATTGTTCCATATCAATATTATAAATGAGACCAGAACGAGTAATCATAAACTAATTTAACTAGGAAAGTATTTACCAATTTTTTGCCAATCTCAATTCACACATACCATAGTATCATTCCTTTTGTAACAATTTTAATTTAAAAAAGGCAATAAGACACCGTAACTCTTTTTTAAATTGATTAAAGAAAGCTTTCGGGCAAGTTCTTCTTCAATAAACTAAATCGTGTTTAGTTAACTGAAGAAGGTATTATCCGAAAGCTACTATAATCATTCATATAAAAAGAGTTGCAGTATCTTATGCTATTTTGTAATTTGTCGGAATCTCAAAACCTGTGATAATTAACATTGTTATTGTTTATATTTTGATTATTTATTTTGAAGAAAGAAGAGGCGTGTATGCGAAGACTCAAGATAGGAAAGACAAACCTCAGAATAACACAGAAATTTATTTAATGTAAAACCCAAATTAAAACTGATAAAATATCAGAGAAGCAATGAGAAAATTTTACAATGTATCGAAATTTAATAAATATTTCAAGAGAATAATAAATAATCTGATTCAATCAAAATTCGAAACTATTATAGACGCGTATGATTCTTTTAAAAAATAAAACAATTCTACTGTCTTTACTGCAATGGAAAAATTAATGGGAGGGCCTGGCTCATCAGTGGTGAACCTTCCCAACAGTTTCGCCACTGATGAGCCAGGACCTTCCATTAATTTTTCCATTGCAGTAAGGGCAGTAGAAATTGTTTAATTTTTAAAAGAATCATACGCGTCTATAATAGTTTCGAATTTTGATAACAGATGGCGCGCTAATGCATCTCATAATATAATCTGCTTCAATAGTATTTAAAAGAAACACATTGCCAGTAAATTTGATCGTTGCACATTATATCGATAGATAGCAATTATATTTATAAAAATGAAATTTATATACAGAGAAATCTAATTACGACAATTAAATAAACACAGATTGTTCTGGGTAAATCAGAGTACTTTTTTCTTAATCAACAACAACAAAAAGGCTTTTATTAAGGCCCATTGTCCTGTATGGATTCGCCATACAACAACAAAACAATACAGTAATATTTTTCTCCCTTTCCACATGTACACGTGAGCCTTTGTTTGAAAAGGGATTTATTTATACATGTGTTCTAAAACTTTCCTCAATACTTGCGTATGAATCTATTTACAATTGATCTGTAGAAATTAATAGAGTTCTATTGCTATATTTTTCTTTTCTGAAATAGTTCTCAGCGTCTGCAGTGGGTTGCTAAATCTCCAAAATGTGTTTTTAAGAGTTTTTTCTCTTTCTTCACCTAAATATTTGCATTCTATGATATAGTGGGGGATTTCATATTTTTTCTTAATCCTATATCTGTCTTTTATGGAAAATTTACCGCTCTACTTGTTCCAAAATCACTTTACTAGGTACCGCTCAAAAAGAGCAATTTAGTTTATGATATTTACAACACAATGAATAATATATGAATCATATACGTTAGTCGACGAGTGGGTAACACCCTCGATTCCCGACAGTCATGAACCGGGATTGAATCCCTCGTTAACATTTTGTTTAACATGTGAATAACCTTCACATATTATTCACTGTTTCAAATATCATAAACTAGGTTTCTATTTTGAGCGGTACCTAATAAAGTGATTTTGGAACCGGTGTTTCTTTACACATATATCATTTAATATATCTACAAACCTTACTGCAATGATAAAAGTTATTGAACGAGAGGGAATGGCTCATCGGTGGTGAACCCTTTCAGCGGTTTCGCCAAATTAATCTCCAGACCGCTCTACTCTTGTATGGCTGCCTGGCCGGCATTCATATTTATATGAAAAATAGACACTTCGGCCAGTTGGGGGTTTTTATTTTCTCCTCTTCATTTAAATCCTTCCTGAGATGTTGCATACTTTTCTAGGATCGACCTTCTTGATTCTAGGAGCCCATCTGTCCAATTTGTTCCTCATTGTGATCATTAGCCGTTCTTCTATTCTCCTTATCCCTGTCTGTATACACTCTTCAAGGCTTTTCAGGTGATTTTCATCTAATATTTCTGAAATAACACTTCGCTGACTCATCAATTTTTGCTTCTGTATATCTACCTTTTTTTTTTATTTGATAAGTTTTATTTATTCAATATTAACATGAATCATGAAAATTTCTATTATAGAATTGTAAATAGTTATAAAACGAAGAGAAAATTTTTTTTTACCCGTAGGTACCCGTCGAAGGGCGTGAAGCCCGAAAGCTTGTAGCCCATGCATTTTAATAAAAAAAAATTTCTCTTCGTTTTATAACTATTTATTTATTCAATATTTCGATGGACCAATCGTCCATCTTTTACGAGGTTTTTGTTTTAAAGCACACTGGTTTATCGCCCAATAAGCTTGTATATCTACCATTCTGTGAGATGCTTGGATTCGTGCCTTGAAGAACTGAAGACTTGCTCTTCTAGCAATCTGTCTTCCATATGGAGTTGTAACCAGCTCTTTTACATTCAACCTCCAACTGGCCGAAGAGTCTATTTTTCATATAAATATTATTCATTGTTTCAATTATCATAAACTAGGTTGCTCTTGTTGAGCGATACCTAATAAAAGTGATTTTGGAACCGAACCGAATATGTGAAAGTTATTCACATATTAAAACAAAATGTCCAATGCTGGGATTCGATCCTGGTTCATGGCTGTCGGGAATCGAAGGTTTTACCCACTTGTCCACCGACTCTTTTAGATTTACCGCTGCGTTTACAGTACATTACATCTGACATAGGATTTGCTAAGATCATATAATTCCAGATACTTTGATTTCCTTTTCATTTTCCCCTTCTTTCCTTTGTTCATGTTTTTTTTTTCCCTTTTCTCCATGAAAATGATGTATGGCGAGTCCTTAAGGATGGAAATGTCCTAATAAAGCTGCTGTTGTTGTATATATAATTCCAGATACTTTGATTTCCTTCTAATTTTCCCTTCTCTCCTTTGTTTATGTTTTTTTTCCCTTTCTCCATGAAAATGATGTATGGCGAGTCCTTACAGGATGGAAATGTCCTAATAAAGCTGTTGTTGTTGTATATATATAATTCCAGACACTTTGATTTCCGTTTCATTTTTTGATTCCCTCCTTTGTTTATGTTTCTTTTTTTCCTTTTCTCCATGAAAATGATGTATGGCGAATCCTTACAGTACGGAAATGTCCTAATAAAGCTGTTGTTGTTGTATATAATTCTAGATACTTTGATTTCCTTTTCATTTTCCCTTCTCTTCTTTGTTTATGTTTATTTTTTCCTTTTCTCCATGAAAATGATGTATGGCGAGTCCTAATAAAGCTGTTGTTGTTGTATGTAATTCTAGATACTTTGATTTCCTTTTCATTTTCCCTTCTCTCCTTTGTTTATGTTTTCCCCCCTGTTCTCCATGAAAATGATGTATGGCGAGTCCTTACAGGACGGAAATGTCTTAATAAAGCTTCTGTTGTATATGATTCCACATAGAGAAGAACTTGTATGGGATATATAGACATAATGGAACAACCTGTGTTCACCAGAAGGATCTATTGTCGCATTGTTAGAACGATTTTTTCTAAAGAACAATTGACGTGGGCGTGTTTATGTGTGTTTTCAAAGCCTCAAAGTTGAGAGAATATAGATTGCTATGATTTCAAAGGTTTATATATAAAAATAAAAGTCGCCTTTTCACGTCAAAATAGCCGCTAAAACTATGCAAAATATATTGATTGTCTTTGCAAACTAGCTCGGGTCGGAGACAAATGTCTTGATTCTCTCCTCAGACGCATCTTTCCAGAACGTGTCTCAACCATTCTACAAGGTTAATAATAAGACAACTATATTTTTAGGTATCACCTAGAATATCTCTTTAGTTATTACATCAAAGTTTAAAGCAGGTGGTGTATTCAGTGTATCAAAATAAAATGTTTTATAGTACATAATATTTTATAGTAAAAATCTACACCCATACCTCGCTTTGCGTCGGGGTTACGTTCCAAAGAAACACGACGCAAATTGAAACGACGCAAAGTGAAAATATATAAAGGCGCAATCAAAAACAAAGGTGTTGCCAAATTTTAGGAAAAAAAAATAAAATAAAAAATTAAAGACTCAAATCCAAAACAACGCAACTTCGAAAATCTAACGGCGCACAGTGAAAATCAGTAAAAATTAAGCAGCGACGCAACTTCGATAAAAACGCAAAACGAAACGACGCAAAGCGAGGTATTGGTGTATTTTATAAAATTAAATAAATATACAATATAAATTTTAAATATATTTAAAATAATATTATACATAATTTTTAAAATACACGCATTGATCATGATGCAAAAATATTTAAATAGAAATATGGGCGGTCCAGTACGATTGTTCCCTGTTCATAAGGTTGAGCTTTTTGCAAGGCGCAAAAGGGCAGTTTTTTTTTTTCATATAAGAAACACTCTTATAAACTCTATTTAAAACACTTAAAATCCTTTCTATTTACCATGTTGCATATTGTCACCTATACAAATACATATAAGACAATAAAGCGCCATCTATATACAGCAAATACAACTATCAGGCACGAGAGTGTTTATTTTACAAATAAAACAAATTTTCTACTGTCCTTACTGCGATGAAAAATATTAGAAGAGCTTGGCTAATCAATGGTAAACTCTCTCAGCGTTTTCGCCAATTTAATCTACCAGACCGCTTCTGAGAATTCTAATACTGTATTGGACTATGTCTATTAACAGGCCTTCTATATTCTTAAACTACTGTATTGGAATATTCTGTTTATATATGCATCAGTCTGAATATAGAGCAATCCATAATATATGCATCAGTGAATGATTGAAAATTTGAACAAGTTTTCAAGAAAACTATGGACATAAGCTTTTACGACTATGAATGCATAAGAATATTTTCATCGAGCAATGCTATTCTGCAAACAATAAGTACAAGGTCAGATAGGAAATTTTTTGACATAAGGCAATAACACGCCATATATATTTAAGAAATATAACTATTTTAAAAGTACGAATGTTTCTTTTACAAAAAAAAAAAAACTTTCTTCTATTCTTTCTGTTAGAGATGAAAATGCATATATTAAAGTATCAAAAAATCACTAATTTACTTATTACTAATTTTATATTTAATTTATTTATAGGTTTTTAAATTTTAATTAGACAATTTTAATTTATATTTAGACATTTTTCAATTTTAATTTAGAAATTTTCATTTTTAATTTAGACATTTTTCTTTTTTATTTAAACATTTTTCTTTTCAATTTATACATTTTTAATTTTAATTTGTGTCTAAATTAAAATGAAAAATGTCTAAATATAAATTAAAATTGTCTAATTAAAAGTTAAAACCTATATCTCTGAATTGATTATTGTATAATATGTTTTCACACACACAATTCATTAAAATTATCTCTTGTATCAATATTAATTTGAAAAGAAATTTTTCCCTCTGTGGAAGCCTTTTCATTTCATAATCTGTTTGTTTGAATGATGTAGCAAAACTTGTATGATACAACAAAACATTTATAGTTGCCCCTTTATTTTTGTAAAATTTAATGACGAACCTTTTTTATATATTTTTATCAAAAGATATTCTTAAATAAAATATTTTATTTATTTGTTACCTTACAATCTGGTGGAGAGATGCTGAGTAACTAAATTAATATAATCTTTTGATATAAAATTAAATATTATGCTACACAATTTCTTTTTTAACTGCCATTTTTCATCATTAAAACCTGGGTCATAATGATAAAAGAAACTATAATAAAATTGTTTATCGCTATTTCATTTCCCGTTGAAATAATCTTTCTAGGTCAAGGAAGAAATGGATGCTTGGAATATCACAGATTATATATTTTTAACTTTTAATTAGACATTTGAAATTTATATTTAGACATTTTTCATTTAGACACTTTCATTTTTATTTAGATATTTCCAATTTTTATTTAGACACAAGGACTTTTCAAGGACAAAGTCCTTGGGTGGGGGGTTTATATTTGGGTTGGGCAGATATTAAAGTTATTATAGATAAATTTTCTGATTTATTGTTTTCATTTAGTGATAGTAATGGCTGCAAAGAACATTGCAGATAAAAAGAAAATTAATAGATTTTCGACTTAGAAGAAGAATTGGCTGCTTGGAGAATAAACATATTAAAATATAATAGTTACGACCGTCTTTCCTCAATTCCTCATGTCACGGATGCGCGCGCATCATCATTATGATCATTATCATTATCTAATGATAATAAGATCCCAGGTTTTTCCCTCCCTCTACGAGAATGGGTGCTTCTAAACCGCTTTAGGACAGGACAGGGAAGGTGTGCAGAGCTGATGAAGTTATGGGGCTACATCAAAGATCCAAATTGTGCCTGCAACGTTCCACAATCAATGTCCCATATACTAGATGACTGTCCGCTGTACAAATTCAATGGAGGAATCTCCAATCTCCACTCTGTCACTCCGGAAGCCCTGAACTGGCTGAAGGCCTTACCTCTCAGACTTTAATGACCGATATGTCCTCACTTCTTTTTTCTAGATTTAATTCATTTTGTCTCCTCTCTAATTGTAAAGACGTTGCTGTATCACCTCATAAGCATAAATAAAAATTATTATTATATTATTATTATTATTTTATTATCAACATATATAGTCACGACCGTCTTTCCTCAATTCCTCAATTCCTCATCGCTGTCACGGATGCGCGCGCATCATCATTAGTATAATATAAAAAGCCAACAATGAAGAATGAATGTAAGATAAAAAGCCAACAATGAAGAGTAAATATGATATAAAAAGCCAACAATGAAGAATGAATGTAAGATAAAAAGCCAACAATAAAGAGTAAATGTAATATAAAAGCCAACAATGAAGAATAAATGTAAGATAAAAAGCCAACAATGAAGAGTAAATATAATATAAAAAGCCAACAATGAAGAATAAATGTAAGATAAAAAGCCAACAAAGAAGGGTAAATATAATATAAAAAGCCAACAATGAAGAATGAATGTAAGATAAAAAGCCAACAATGAAGAGTAAATATGATATAAAAAGCCAACAATGAAGAATGAATGTAAGATAAAAAGCCAACAATGAAGAGTAAATGTAATATAAAAAGCCAACAATGAAGAATAAAGGTAAGATAAAAAGCTAACAATGAAGAGTAAATATAATATAAAAAGCCAACAATGAAGAGTGAATGTAAGATAAAAAGCCAACAATGAAGGGTAAATGTAAAATAAAAAGCCAACAATGAAGAATGAATGTAAGATAAAAAGCCAACAATGAAGAGTGAATGTAATATAAAAAGCCAACAATGAAGAATGAATATAAGATAAAAAGCCAACAATGAAGAATGAATGTAAGATAAAAAGCCAACAATGAATAGTAAATGTAATATAAAAAGCCAACAATGAAGAATCAATGTAAGATAAAAAGCCTACAATGAAGAGTAAATATAATATAAAAAGCCAACAATGAAGAGTGAATGTAAGATAAAAAGCCAACAATGAATAGTAAATTTAATATAAAAAGCCAACAATGAAGAATGAATGTAAGATAAAAAGCCAACAATGAAGAGTAAATATAATATAAAAAGCCAACAATGAAGAGTGAATGTATTATAAAAAGCCAACAATGAAGAATGAATGTAAGATAAAAAGCCAACAATGAAGAGTAAATCTCTATATATATAAAAATGAATGTTTGTATGTTTGTCTGTGTGTATGTTTGTTTGTATGTCCGGTATACAAATTCGCAGTAGTACACTAATTCAAACCAAAATTTCCATACATAGGTAAAAATATACGGGGAAGACGATAGGCTATTTAAAAATATATATAAATCAATTATTAAAACTATATATTTTTAGTCAGAAAATTATGATGACGATATTGCTGTATCATGTTTGATTATCAGATACAAAATTATATCGGGAAAAATTCCAAAAAGCAGAGACCACGGGTGAAACCAGTTCATTATTTTGTACGCAGGAACAAAATTCTAACAGAAAAACATTCATTCGAGCAGAAAACAAAAGCCAGATCATCTTTCTATAAAAATATCGCTTCTCAGACACAAAGTTTGCAGCGGGACGTTTCACAAGTGTGACATCCACGGCGCCAATTTATAATTGTAACGAATAGTATTTGAATAAAAACATTTAATCGGGTAAAACCCGGGCGTTGCCCGGGTCATTCGTCAACATATATAGTCACGACCGTCTTTCCTCAATTCCTCATCGCTGTCACGGATGCGCGCGCATCATCATTATGATCATTATCATTATCTAATGATAATAATAATAATTATTATTATTATATTATTATTATTATTTTATTATCAACATATATAGTCACGACCATCTTTCCTCAATTCCTCATCGCTGTCACGGATGCGCGCGCATCATCATTATGATCATTATCTCTCTTCTATAGAAGCTTCTATCTTTATAATTATTTATATTTACAAAAAGTCAATTCGCTCGCGCCTCTAGCGGTGAAAATCAGGGGTAATACCAGCTGACCTAATGTACATGTAAAGTTTGGAGCGGGACGTTTCACAAGGGTGACATCCACGGCTCCAATTTATAATTGTAACAAATAGTATTGGAATAAAAACATTCAAACGGGTAAAACACGGGCGTTGCCCGGGTCATTCGTCTAGTCAACATATATAGTCACGACCGTCTTTCCACCGTCAATTCCTCAATTCCTCATGTCACGGATGCGCGCGCATCATCATTATGATCATTATCATTATCTAATGATAATAATAATAATAATTATTATTATATTATTATAATTATTTTATTATTTTATTATTAATATATATAGTCCCGACCGTCTTTCCTCAATTCATCAATTCCTCATGTCACAGATGCGCTCATCATCATTATGATCATTATCTTCTATAGAAGCTTCTATCTTTATAATTATGTATATTTACAAAAAGTCAATTCGCTCGCGCCTCTAGCGGTGAAAATGAGGGGTAATGCCAGCTGACCTAATGTACATGTAAAGTTTGGAGCGGGACGTTTCACAAGAGTGACATCCACGGCTCCAATTTATAATTGTAACAAATAGTATTGGAAAAAAAACATTCAATCGGGTAAAACACGGGCGTTGCCCGGGTCATTCGTCTAGTTAAAATATAATAGTCAAGACCGTCTTTCCTCTATTCCTCAATTCCTCATGTCACGGATGCGCGCGCATCATCATTATGATCATTATCATTACCTAATGATAAAAATAATAATAATAATTATTATATTATTATTATTATTTTATTATTATCATCAACATATATAGTCACGACCGTCTTTCCACCGTCAATCAATTCCTCATGTCACGGATGCGCGCGCATCATCATTATGATCATTATCATTATCTAATGATAATAATAATAATTATTATTATTATATTATTATTATCAACATATATAGTCACGACCGTCTTTCCTCAACAATTCCTCATCTCTGTCACGGATGCGCGCATCATCATTATGATCATTATCATTATCTAATGATAATAATATTAATAATTATTATTATTTTATCATAGTAGTCATCAACATATATAGTCACGACCGTCTTTCCACAATCAATTCCTCAATTCCTCATGTCACGGATGCGCGCGCATCATCATTATGATCATTATCATTATCTAATGATAATAATAATAATTATTATTATTATATTATTATTATTATCAACATATATAGTCACGACCGTCTTTCCACCGTCAATTCCTCAATTCCTCAATTCCTCATGTCACGGATGCGCGCGCATCATCATTAGTATAATATAAAAAGCCAACAATGAAGAATGAATGTAAGATAAAAAGCCAACAATGAAGAGTAAATATGATATAAAAAGCCAACAATGAAGAATGAATGTAAGATAAAAAGCCAACAATAAAGAGTAAATGTAATATAAAAAGCCAACAATGAAGAATAAATGTAAGATAAAAAGCCAACAATGAAGAGTAAATATAATATGAAAAGCCAACAATGAAGAATGAATGTCAGATAAAAAGCCAACAATGAAGAATAAATATGATATAAAAAGCCAACAATGAAGAATAAATGTAAGATTAAAAGCCAACAATGAAGAGTAAATATAATATGAAAAGCCAACAATGAAGAATGAATGTCAGATAAAAAGCCAACAATGAAGAGTAAATATGATATAAAAAGCCAACAATGAAGAATGAATGTAAGATAAAAAGCCAACAATGAAGAGTAAATGTAATATAAAAAGCCAACAATGAAGAATAAATGTAAGATAAAAAGCCAACAATGAAGAGTAAATATAATATAAAAAGCCAACAATGAAGAGTGAATGTAAGATAAAAAGCCAACAATGAAGAGTAAATGTAATATAAAAAGCCAACAATGAAGAATGAATGTAAGATAAAAAGCCAACAATGAAGAGTGAATGTAATATAAAAAGCCAACAATGGAGAATGAATGTAAGATATAAAGCCAACAATGAAGAGTGAATGTAAGATAAAAAGCCAACAATGAATAGTAAATGTAATATAAAAAGCCAAAAATGAAGAATGAATGTAAGAAAAAAGCCAACAATGAAGAGTAAATATAATATAAAAAGCCAACAATGAAGAGTGAATGTAAGATAAAAAGTCAACAATGAAGAGTAAATATAATATAAAAAGCCAACAGAGTGAATGTAAGATAAAAAGCCAACAATGAAGAGTGAATGTAATATAAAAAGCCAACCTTGAAGAATGAATGTAAGATAAAAAGCCAACAATGAAGAGTAAATATAATATAAAAAGCCAACAATGATAAGTGAATGTAAGATAAAAAGCCAACAATGAAGAGTAAATGTAATATAAAAAGCCAACAGAGTGAATGTAAGATAAAAAGCCAACAATGAAGAGTAAATATAATATAAAAAGCCAACAATGAAGAGTAAATCTCTATATATTTAAAAATGAATGTTTGTCTGTTTGTTTGTATGTCCGGTATACAAATTCGCAGTAGTTCACTAATTCAAACCAAAATTTCCATACATAGGTAAAAAATACGGGGAAGACGATAGGCTATTTAAAAATATATATAAATCAATTATTAAAACTATATATTTTTAGTCAGAAAATGATGATGACGATATTGCTGTATCATGTTTGATTATCAGATACAAAATTATATCAGGAAAAATTCCAAAAAGCAGAGACCACGGGTGAAACCAGTTCCTTATTTTGTACGCAGGAACAAAATTCTAACAGAAAACATTCATTCGAGCAGAAAACAAAAGCCAGATCATCTTTCTATAAAAATATCGCTTCTCAGACACAAAGTTTGCAGCGGGACGTTTCATCAACATATATAGTCACGACCGTCTTTACTTAATTCCTCATCGCTGTCACGGATGCGCGCGCATCATGATTATGATCATTATCTTCTATAGAAGCTTCTATCTTTATAATTATGTATATTTACAAAAAGTCAATTCGCTCGCGCCTCTAGCGGTGAAAATGAGGGGTAATACCAGCTGACCTAATGTACATGTAAAGTTTGGAGCGGGACGTTTCACAAGAGTGACATCCACGGCTCCAATTTATAATTGTAACAAATAGTATTTGAATAAAAACATTCAATCGGGTAAAACACGGGCGTTGCCCGGGTCATTCGTCTAGTCAACATATATAGTCACGACCGTCTTTCCACCGTCATGTCACAGATGCGCGCGCATCATCATTATGATCATTATCATTATCTTATGATAATAATAATAATTATCATTATTATATTATTATTATTAATATATATAGTCACGACCGTCTTTCCTCAATTCCTCATCGCTGTGACGGATGCGCGCGCACAGGGAGGTCACGTGCTCGCCGGCAGCCAACGGCCGCGCGCCGCCGGCATTACGTCATAAATTATAAACACAAGGTAATAAGGCCAAATAAAAAAATAGTGTGTGATAAGGCACAATTTGGATTATCTACTTATATATTTGCCTTATTCTGTCTGTGTGAAGTTCACTGTGTGAAGTTCACGGATAGATTTTGGTCAGAATGGATAAAATAAAAAAAAGTGTCAAGGGGATGGGAATCGAACCCACGACCTTCCGCTTACCGGGCAGATGCCATGACCACTAGGCTACCCTGGACATATTTTTCCGTTCACATTTTTATTTTTATATTTTCATGACACACACAGTTTGGGGCGGGATGTTTCATAAGAGAGACATCCACGGCGCCAATATACAATTGTAACGAATAGTATTTTAATTACAACATTTTTAAAATATATACGCACTCGGGTAAAACCCGGGCGTTGTCCGGGCCATTCGTCCAGTCAACATATATAGTCACGACCGTCTTTCCACCGTCATGTCACGTAGCGCGCATCATCATTATGATCATTATCATTATCTAATGATAATAATAATTTATTATTATTATCTACATATATAGTCACGACCGTCTTTCCACCGTCATGTCACGGATGCGCGCGCATCATCATTATGATCATTATCATTATCTAATGATAATAATAATAATAATTATTATTATTATATTATTATTATTATTATTATTATTATCTACATATATAGTCACGACCGTTTTTCCACCGTCATGTCACGGATGCGCGCGCATCATCATTATGATCATTATCATTATCTAATGATAATAATAATAATAATAATAATTATATTATTATTATTATCTATATATATATAAATGAATGTATGTGTGTGTGTGTGGTCTGTTTGTCCTTTATGCCTGACCAAACCACTCATTGGAACGCCATGAAACTTTGGGAAATTATTTAGTATAGTACTGGGAAGGTTTCTAGCAAATAAAATTTTTGAAATAACTTTTCGCTTTAAAATAATCAAGATAAATATTCTAATTTATCTGTTATAATTCAACAATCTGCTCTAAATATTATCATGATGATACGATGATTTTGTAATGTAGAAAATTAGGAAAGACAAAATTCAGGATGACACGGCAATTTATTTGAGACAAGAATAATGATACAATTCCAAGGCAAGATACTATTCCTTTAACTTCCAATTACCAAGGGAACCAATTAATATTGATTTTATTCAACTTATCGAGTATTTTTCAAGGGACCGGGAAAAAATGTTCACTTTATTGAGAGATTGGTTAGACAAACCTTTACTCGGGTAAAACCCGGGCGAAGCCGGGTACGTCCGCTAGTTATTAATATATATAGTCACGACCGTCTTTCCTCAATTCCTCATCGCTGCCACGGATGCGCGCGCATCATCATTAGTATAATATAAAAAGCCAACAATGAAGAATGAATGTAAGATAAAAAGTCAACAGTGAAGAATAAATATGATATAAAAAGCCAACAATGAAGAATGAATAACAAGAATCATGAAATTTCTCTTATTGAATTGTAAATAGCCATAAAACGAAGAGAAAAATCTTTTTATCAAAATGCATGGGCCACAAGCCCTCGGGCTCCACGCCCCGGTACCCGTCGAGGGGCGTGGAGCCCGAGGGCTTGTGGCCCATGCATATTGATAAAAAGATTTTTCTCTTCGTTTTATGGCTATTTATGAAGAATGAATGTAAGATAAAAAGCCAACAATGAAGAGTAAATATGATATAAAAAGCCAACAATGAAGAATGAATGTAAGATAAAAAGCCAACAATAAAGAGTAAATGTAATATAAAAAGCCAACAATGAAGAATAAATGTAAGATAAAAAGCCAACAATGAAGAGTTAATATGATATAAAAAGCCAACAATGAAGAATGAATGTAAGATAAAAAGTCAACAATGAAGAGTAAATGTATTATAAAAAGCCAACAATGAAGAATAAATGTAATATAAAAAGCCAACAGAGTGAATGTAAGATAAAAACCCAACAATGAAGAGTAAATATAATATAAAAAGCCAACAATGAAGAATAAATGTAAGATAAAAAGCCAACAATGAAGAGTAAATATAATATAAAAAGCCAACAATGAAGAATGAATGTAAGATAAAAAGCCAACAATGACGAGTAAATATGATATAAAAAGCCAACAATGAAGAATGAATGCAAGATAAAAAGTCAACAATGAAGAGTAAATGTAATATAAAAAGCCAACAATGAAGAATAAATGTAAGATAAAAAGCCAACAATGAAGAGTAGATCTCTATATATATAAAAGTCAATTTCTGTCTGTCTGTCTGTCTGTTTCGCGATAAACTCAAAAACTACTGAACCAATTGGTACCAAATTTTGCATGTCGCTTTTTATAAACCTGAGGAAAATTTTCGGCTGCATTTTGATTAGTATTTTTGGCTATTTCTTTTTTTCATTTGAAGAACTTTTTTTTTACATTTTTAACTTTTTTTTATTAAAACTATATATTTTTAGTCAGAAAATGATGATGACGATATTGCTGTATCATGTTTGATTATTAGATACGTAATTATATCGGGTAAAATTCCAAAAAGCAGAGACAACGGGTGAAACCAGTTCATTATTTTGTACGCAGGAACAAAATTCTAACAGAAAAACATTCATTCGAGCAGAATGAATATTCGTAACGAATATTATTTGAATAAAAACATTTAACCGGGTAAAACCCGGGCGTTGCCCGGGTCATTCGTCTAGTCAACATATATAGTCACGACCGTCTTTCCTCAATTCCTCATGTCACGGATGCGCGCGCATCATCATTATGATCATTATCATTATCTAATGATAATAATAATAATAATTATTATTATATTATTATTATCAACATATATAGTCACGACCGTCATGGGCCGGCCGGCCGGTTCTGTCACGGATGCGCGCATCATCATTATGATCATTATTATTATCCATCAACATATATAGTCACGACCGGCATGGGTGGGCCGGTTCTGTCACGGATGCGCGCGCACAGGGAGGTCACGTGCTCGCCGGCAGCCAACGGGCGCGCGCCGCCGGCCTTACGTCATAGATTATAAACACAAGGTAATAAGGCCAAATAAAAAAATAGTGTGTGATAAGGCACAATTTGGATTATCTACTTATATAATTGCCTTATTCTCTCTGTGTGAAGTTCACTGTGTGAAGTTCACGGATAGATTTTGGTCAGAATGGATAAATTAAAAAAGTGTCAAGGGATTGGAATCGAACCCACGACCTTCCGCTTACCGGGCAGATGCCATGACCACTAGGCTACCCTGGACATATTTTTCCGTTCATATTTTTATTTTTATATTTTCAAGACACACACAGTTTGGGGCGGGACGTTTCACAAGAGAGACATCCACGGCGCCAATTTATAATTGTAACAAATAGTATTTTAATTAAAACATTTCAAAAATATATACGCACTCGGGTAAAACCCGGGCGTTGCCCGGGCCATTCGTCAACATATATAGTCACGACCGTCATGGGCCGGCCGGTTCTGTCACGGATGCGCGCGCATCATCATTATGATCATTATCATTATCTAATGATAATAATAATAATAATAATTATTATTATTATTATTATATTATTATTATCTATTATCTATATATATAAAAATGAATGTATGTGTGTGTGTGTGTGTGTGGTCTGTTTGTCCTTTATGCCTGACCAAACCACTCATTGGAACGCCATGAAACTTTGAGAAGTTATTTTGTATAGTACAGGGAAGGTTTCTAGCAAATAAATTTTTTGAAATAACTTTTCGCTTTAAAATAATCAAGATAAATATTCTAATTTATCTGTTATAATTCAACAATCTGCTCTAAGTATTATCATGATGATACGATGATTTTGTAATGTAGAAAATTAGGAAAGACAAAATTCAGGATGATAGGGCAATTTATTTGAGACAAGAATAATGATTCAATTCCAAGGCAAGATACTATTCCTTTAACTTCCAATTACCGAGGGAACCAATTAATAATGATTTTATTCAACTTATCGAGTATTTATCAAGGGACCGGGAAAAAATGTTCACTTAATCGAGAGATTCGTTAGACAAACCTTTACTCGGGTAAAACCGGGGCGAAGCCGGGTACGTCCATACAAGAATAATGATACAATTCCAAGGCAAGATACTATTCCTTTAACTTCCAATTACCGAGGGAACCAATTAATATTGATTTTATTCAACTTATCGAGTATTTTTCAAGGGAGGTCAAGTGCTCGCCGGCAGCCAACGGGCGCGCGCCGCCGGCATTACGTCATAGATTATAAACACATGGTAATAAGGCCAAATAAAAAAATAGTGTGTGATAAGGCACAATTTGGATTATCTACTTACATAATTGCCTTATTCTCTCTGTGTGAAGTTCACTGTGTGAAGTTCACGGATAGATTTTGGTCAGAATGGATAAAATAAAAAAAGTGTCAAGGGATGGGAATCGAACCCACGACCTTCCGCTTACCGGGCAGATGCCATGACCACTAGGCTACCCTGGACATATTTTTCCGTTCACATTTTTATTTTTATATTTTCAAGACACACACAGTTTGGGGCGGGACGTTTCACAAAAGAGACATCCACGGCGCCAAGTTATAATTGTAACGAATAGTATTTTAATTAAAACATTTTAAAAATATATACGCACTCGGGTAAAACCCGGGCGTTGCCCGGGCCATTCGTCTAGTCCCTATATATAGTCACGACCGTCATGGGCCGGTTCTGTCACGGATGCGCGCGCATAGGGAGGTCACGTGCTCGCCGGCAGCCAACGGGCGCGCGCCGCCGGCATTACGTCATAGATTATAAACACAAGGTGATAAGGCCAAATAAAAAAATAGTGTGTGATAAGGCACAATTTGGATTATCTACTTATATAAGCCTTATTCTCTCTGTGTGAAGTTCACGGATAGATTTTGGTCAGAATGGATAAAATAAAAAAAGTGTCAAGGGATGGGAATCGAACCCAACACCTTCCGCTTACCGGGCAGATGCCATGACCACTAGGCTACCCCGGACATATTTTTCCGTTCACATTTTTATTTTTATATTTTCAAGACGCACACAGTTTGGGGCGGGACGTTTCACAAGAGAGACATCCACGGCGCCAATTTATAATTGTATTGAATAGTATTTTAATTAAAACATTTTAAAAATATATACGCACTCGGGTAAAACTCGGGCGTTGCCCGGGCCATTCGTCTAGTCAACATATATAGTCACGACCGTCTTTCCTCAATTCCTCATGTCACTGATGCGCGCGCATCATCATTATGATCATTATATCATTATCTAATGATAATAATAATAATTATTATTATATTATTATTGTTCGGTACACTTTTTGAATGGTACACTATGATGTAGGTTCGTTTGGATTAAAATGGTCTCAAGCAAAGGTGATCAACTTTGTATTGGGGTGGTTCGTTTGATATTGAAAAAATGATTCAATTAATCATCCGTGGTATTTTTATTTATTAAGGATAAATTTAGATATTAATATAATGTTACAAATTAAATATTTAGTAAAAAAGAAGTTGAAAAAATGTTTGATTCAAACGGATGGATGGGACAGGACGTCAGCCCGAGATGGCGGTCAGTATTCGAAGGTACCCACGCCCGTGCTTCCCACGTGACCGCCAACGCCGCGCATGCGCGCCGACCGTGACGTCGCCGCCGTCACCGCGCGGTGGTTGATTGAAAACTGTTCAAAACTCTTTTCTTTCTTCTCGCGCGGGCGTGCCTTTCACTAACAATTATTATTATTTTATTATTAATATATAGTCACGACCGTCTTTCCTCAATTCCTCATCGCTGTTACGGATGCGCGCGCAGCATCATTATGATCATTATCTTCTATAGAAGCTTCTATCTTTATAATTATGTATATTTACGAAAAGTCAATTCGCTCGCGCCTCTAGCGGTGAAAATGAGGGGTAATACCAGCTGACCTAATGTACATGTAAAGTTTGGAGCGGGACGTTTCACAAGAGTGACATCCACGGCTCCAATTTATAATTGTAACAAATAGTATTTGAATAAAAACATTCAATCGGGTAAAACACGGGCGTTGCCCGGGTCATTCGGCTAGTTAATATATAGTCACGACCGTCTTTTCTCAATTCCTCATCGCTGTCACGGATGCGCGCGCATCATCATTATGATCATTATCTTCTATAGAAGCTTCTATCTTTGTAATTATGTATATTTACAAAAAGTCAATTCGCTCGCGCCTCTAGCGGTGAAAATGAGGGGTAATACCAGCTGACCTAATGTACATGTAAAGTTTGGAGCGGGACGTTTCACAAGAGTGACATCCACGGCTCCAATTTATAATTGTAACAAATAGTATTGGAATAAAAACATTCAATCGGGTAAAACACGGGCGTTGCCCGGGTCATTCGTCTAGTATTAAATATATAGATGAATAATAACAATAATAGTTTTTTTATGATGATATAGTTATAAAATAATATACTAATAGTTACTATACACTATTTAAAAATATGTATAAACAATATAATATAAGATATATAAATAATAGTTAAGGATTAAAATTCATTTTGTCATTTATTCCTGTAGAAGGGTTTATAAAACCTGAAATCTCTTGTGAGAGAGAGAATATATAATTAAAGCAGGAAACTTATCCTAGGAAAATACTTTTTTATTATTACAGTGGACCCTCGGTTTACGAGCACCTTGGAGTACGAGCTTTTCGCAGTACGAGCAAAATTTTTTGAAAAATTTTACCTCGGATTATGAGTGAAATTTCGCATTACGAGCAACTCGAGATGGTTGCCCCTCTTCTCCATTTCCACCTTTAGCGGAGGGATGAGGGCATATTTTTATATTAAATATTATTTTATTTATGGATTGTTATTAATCATTATAATATAAGTACAGTATATATATTTAATATATACTATAACTAGACGAATGACCCGGGCAACGCCCGTGTTTTACCCGATTGAATGTTTTTTTTCCAATACTATTTGTTACAATTATAAATTGGAGCCGTGGATGTCACTCTTGTGAAACGTCCCGCTCCAAACTTTACATGTACATTAGGTCAGCTGGTATTACCCCTCATTTTCACCGCTAGAGGCGCGAGCGAATTGACTTTTTGTAAATATACATAATTATAAAGATAGAAGCTTCTATAGAAGATAATGATCATAATGATGATGCGCGCGCATCCGTGACAGCGATGAGGAATTGAGGAAAGACGGTCGTGACTATATATTAATGACGAATGACCCGGGCAACGCCCGGGTTTTACCCAATTAAATGATTTTATTCAAATACTATTTGTTACAATTTGTTCCTGCGTACAAAATAATGAACTGGTTTCACCCGTGGTCTCTGCTTTTTGGAATTTTTCCCGATATAATTTTGTATCTGATAATCAAACATGATACAGCAATATCGTCATCATCATTTTATGACTAAAAATATATAGTTTTAATAATTGATTTATATATATTTTTAAATAGCCTATCGTCTTCCCCGTATTTTTTACCTATGTATGGAAATTTTGGTTTGAATTAGTGAACTACTGCGAATTTGTATACCGGACATACAAACAAACATACAAACAGACAAACATTCATTTTTATATATATAGAATTTACTCTTCATTGTTGGCTTTTTATATTATATTTACTCTTCATTGTTGGCTTTTTATATTACATTCCCTCTTCATTGTTGGCTTTTTATATTACATTTACTCTTCATTGTTGGTTTTTTATCTTACATTCACTCTTCATTGTTGGCTTTTTATATTATATTTACTCTTCATTGTTGGCCTTTTATTCATTCTTCAAGGTTGTTTTTCTATTCATTCTTCATTGTTGG
>CP092871.1:85649730-85661771 GCA_030710605.1 Cordylochernes scorpioides | reverse complement strand
TTTTTTTTTTACTATTTAGCAACTCTCTGATAAGAGGACACCTCTCCCTAAAGGACACTTTGGCTTTGAAATTAGGTGTCCTTTACAAGGAGGTTTTACTGTATATTTATTTTGAAAATCTTATATAAACTTCCCCAAAATATCTTGTCCAATTTACTAACAGCTATTTACTTAGAATCAAAGTACAAAAATGAAGCTCCAATTCTTTCAATTGATTAACAATTTCAACTTTCTTCTTTGAAATACAATTGCCAGACTTAATAAATGCCACTTAGTTTTTTTATTTTATTTTATAAGGGTTAAAAAGTAGTTTTTATTTTAAAGGAGGATCTTCTCTTCATCAAACAAATTAATTTTATTTATCATCTCTGCGTAAAATGCTTTTATTCAGTTTAATATTTAATATAGCTTTAACAAAATAAAACAAAATTCAAACAAAAAAGAAATATTATTATTATATTTTTATAAGTTGTGGCATAATGACAGATATGAATCTGTCTTTTAAGCATAGAAGATCAAGCAAATGTATTTTAATACATTTTATAAATAGTGAAGTAATTTGATAAGGTATACATTCTATAAGGCGAAACTTCAAATTACTTTTTCCTAAAAATTGACAGGGGTAATATTGAAATTTCTTATTATAAGTTGATAGGCTTAGCAAAAATACGATGTTTCTACTTAAAGATTCCAAGTTGTTTTGTACTCACTTATTTTTGTAGTTACGAGGACATCCCATTTGATATAAACTAATATATATATTTATTTAAGGAACGACTTGTTCCAATACAAATGTTGTCAAAGCAAGCGAGCGAAAAATCAAAAACAGAAAAGTCTGAAGCGTAGTGTGACGTCAGCACCGATGATGATAAAGTCAAAGTCTGCGTAACAATTCCCTCCTTACTTTGTCTTTATTCCCACGATGCTGAGGTTCTCCAGGTGTTTCTTCATCTGGTCTCGGGATAGGTCCTTTGTGAAGATATCCGCCTCCAGGTCCTGAGATGGCTTGTACAGAAGGCAGATGTCTCTGGATTCATAACAGTCTCTCAAGAAGTGGTACTTTCTGTTGATATGTCTACAGCGACTGCTTTGTTTAGGGCTGGAGATCCAGTTGATCAATGACTGACTGTCTGTATAGATCGCAGTTGGTTTTTCCATGAAATTCCATTCTTCCAGCTCTCGTAACAGGTTTATTATCCACTTGATCTGACAGCAGATTTCACAAGAAGCTATCATTTCCGCTTCCATTGTGGAGAGGGCGACGAGTGGTTGTTTACTACTTTTCCAGTCTATAGTTGCTTCGCCGAGCTTCAATACATATCCGCCGTAGGATTTTCCATCATGTGTGGTCGACCAGCTGGCATCGGTGTAGGACTTCAGGATTCCAGTCTTCCCTCTTTCAAATTTCACTCCTAGGTCAATTGTTCCTCGTAGGTATCTCATCGCTCTTTTGATTGCTGTCCAGTGCATCTGTTTTGGTTGTCTGGAGTACTGTGAAAGTTTGCTAGTGATGTAAGCGATGTCGGGTCTGGTGTTAGCAGCTAGAAACATTAGCATTCCAAGGGCTTCTTGGTAAGTGTGCTGATCACAATTGTCATCTTCAATATGATTGTCCAAATTGATTTCTTTGGAACCTGGTGTTGGAACTTCCTTACAATTTTCCATTCCATATTTCTGCAATATTTGTTGTACATAGTGGCTTTGCTGTAGCGAAATTCCCTCCTTGTCTTGTATGATCTTGATTCCCAAAATTATGCCTTTACATGTTACATCCTTTATTTCCAGGTGATGTCTCAATTTATTGATGAATCTGTTTGAGGTATCTTCAGAATCTGAGACAGTGATAAAGTAATCAACATATATCCCTACATAGAAGTATTTGTCTTTATTCTTCCATTTAAATAAGCAAGGATCAGATTTAAGTTTTTCCAGTCCACAGTCATGAAGTACTTGACTGAATTTCTCATACCACGATCTTCCGGATTGAGGTAGACCGTAAATACTTTTGTTGAGTTTGCAAACTTTGTTTCTGTCTTGAACAAATCCAGCAGGTTGTTCCATGAATATTGTATTTTCAATGTTTCCATTTAGATCGGCTGCTTTCACATAAAATAGTTTAATGACTGAATCTCTTGTTGCTGCCATTGACAAAATAGTCGTGAGGGTGGCAATTTTAATTACAGGTCTGAAACTTTCGTTGTAATCTCTTCCTGGGATTTGGTTGTATCCCATTGCAACAAGTCTAGCTTTGTAAGTTTTGTTTTTGTTTTCTTGGTCTTTAGATATTTTGAACACCCATTTACTTTTGACAACTTTAGCGTTTACAGGTCTAGGTACCAGTTCCCATACTTGATGCGAGTACATGTTCTGTATTTCCTCAAGCATTGCGTTCTCCCAATGTTTCTTGTCTTCGCATGCGATGGCTTCATCATAGTCTTTCGGAATGGTTTCATTGTAGTATAGCCAGAACGTAGTCATCAAATCTTTTAGGTATTGATCCACTTGACTCTGTCTGTCTGTTGATCATGGTATCTGGTGCTGGCTCTTCAATATCAACATCTGATAGAACATGATTGTCCAGTTGTTCATCCTCCTGAATGAAGAAATATGTGTCAGTGTCCGTATTATTATCACTTTGTTTTTCTTCCGAGATGACATTATTGTTTTCTCTGAAGTGAATGTCTGCGGTTTCAAGAATGACTCTCACTGTGATATCAAATACTTGATAAGCTCTTCTGCATCTTGAATAGCCCACAAATATTCCTCTCTTAGATTTAGCTTCTAGTTTGTGTATTTGATGATTCTCGAGTTTATAGAAGACTTCACAACCAAATCTCATGATGTGAGAGACGGATGGCTTTTTACCTTTCCATTTTTCCATAGGGGTAGTGTCTGGGTCATTGGTTGTGGGAGTTAGATTGTATTGATATGCAGCTGTATTCACATCTTCTGCCCAGAAGTGTAGGGGTAATTGGGAGTCTGCCAGAAGTGTTCGGCCTTTGTCTAATAGTGTTCTGTTAGCTCTTTCAACTCTCCCATTGCTTCTTGGGGTGTACGGTGTAGTTAGTTCATGTTTAATTCCTTTGGATTCTATAAAGGTTTCAAGGTTTTTATTGATAAATTCTGTTCCGTTATCTGTTCTAAGTCTTTTTAGTTTTTAGTTTAGCTCGTTTTCTCTCTTTACAATAAACTTCTTCAAAACTTCTGCTGCTGAGAGTTTATCTTTGAGAAATTCTACAAATATTCTCCTAGAAAATCCATCTACGATGGTCAAGAAATATTTACTTCCGCCCAAGGAGTTTATTCTCATTAAACCACAGAGATCGACATAAATGGCTTCAAAGGGGTAGCTTTCCTGATTGCTATCTGTGTGAACTTAGGGTACTTTGGTCATTTTTCCCAAGGAGCAAGCATCACATTGATCAAGGGTACCATTTAAAGAGTCCAAGCCTTTTAGAAGATCGTTCTTCAAAATCAGGTCTAATTTGTTGTCACTAGGATGTCCTAACCTTCTATGCCATGCAGTCCTAGAATTGTCCTTTCAAATCAAGCAATGTTCATTTGGAACATGAGTTGCTTCAGATAAACGTGATAGGTTCAATGTGTACATGTTACCATCAAAGTTGCCTGATCCTATTAGCTTGTCATCAGAAGAGTAATGTATGCTCCTTTAGAATTCAAAAGAACAGAGTTCCCTCTTCTTACCACGCTTGGAATGGACATTAGATTTCCTTTCAGGTGTGGTACATGGAGGACATTATGTAGGGTTACAGCGTTGTTAAGTTTGTCCTTACCTTGTACAGTAGCTTGGATTGATCCTGATGAGGCAGATTCGATGTGTCTCCCTTCTTCCGCCACTTGTATGCTTCTTCTCTCCTCCGTCTTGTGCTCGATCCATTCACCATGGGAAGTCATGTGGCTTGTGCACGCAGAATCAATTATCCACACGTCCTGAGTCGTCGGGCGTTCCTCCCTTGTGCTTACATGTAGTGCGTATTCTGAAGTGGAATCTCTTTGTTGGGATGGTTCCTCCGTTCGTTCTTGGATTGCTGATCTGGCCTTGTCTTTGTTTTGTTTTGGCCCTTTATGGTAGTTCCTTGTACTGGCCATGTTATTTTTTTGTTGTTGTATTATTTTGATTTCCTTTGTTGTTAGGGTTGAACCAACAGTCTTTCTTGAAATGTCCTTTTCTTTTGCAAATGTAGCATGACTTTTATTTCAATTGGTTGCCTGATGATCTGAAAGCATTTTCATGATTTTTGCTTCTGTCCTGTCTTTTCTTCTCGAAATCCAGTAGAGTTTGTCTCAAGTCTGGTAAGGAGATTTCTCTGTTTATTGACAGTGCTGCTGTGATCGTGTCAAAGTTAGGTGTGAGTCCTTCAACAATGTATCATACAAGTTCTCTTTCTGTTACAGTCTTTCCTAGCTGGGTGATCTCTTGTGCCAGTTTCTGTGCTCGTACAATATACATGTTAACATTTTCATTTGGGTTCAATTTTAGTTTGGCTAGATCCAACATTAGGTCTATCCTTTTATTTTCTAGAGATCCTTCAAACCCTTTCTTTATGTTGTACCAAATTCTTCTGGCCCTTTTATCGCCTCAAAAGATGATTGTTAAATCATTTGAAAGTGACAATATAATTAGGCTGTATGCTTCCCGATTTTTTTTTCTTCAAATATCATATTCTAGTTTATTTTTTGTAAAGTCTGGCTCGTCATTAACAATTACGTCCTCGAAGAGATCTTTTGAATCTAGAATTGCTTCCATTTTCATGGACCACGTTGTATAGTTGTTTTCTGTTAACTGTTCAATTTTTGCTAAGTTATATGTATCCATTTTCATTCAATTTTTCTTTCTGAATTGGCGGTTAGTCCAATTTTTATTTATTTTTTTGATTTAAATGGATCAATTGGCGGTTAGTCCAATTCGCGCGCCCAAACCACGCTCTGCTACCAAATTGATAGGCTTAGCAAAAATACGATGTTTCTACTTAAAGATTCCAAGTTGTTTTGTACTCACTTATTTTGTAGTTACGAGGACATCCCATTTGATATAAACTAATATATTTATTTATTTAAGGAACGACTTGTTCCAATGCAAATATTGTAAAAGCAAGCGAGCGAAAAATCAAAAACAGAAAAGTCTGAAGCGTAGTGAGACGTCAGCACCGATGATGATAAATTCAAAGTCTGCGTATCATAAGTGATGTTGACAGAGACTTGAAACCGATTTAGAGCAATGACCTCTTTATCTTATAGAAGGATGGTTGTACATAAATTCCATGAGTGGCCCATCTGATCAATCATTTAAAAAAAATTACATGTTCAATTATAATCTAACCTCCAATTAGATATCGTTTCAAGTAGAAACCAGGAGTATCCATATTTTTTTATAATTTTATATGATGATCTAAACATCTGCACCAACCACCTTGTAGACTTTCATAACCTGCTGGATATCCCAACTTTTTTGTCGCGTAACCTTTTCTCAAGAGATTTAATAACACCTTCCCATGATAATACTCTAGTGAACTTTCTTGATGAAAATGTCTTCACTATTTTAAATGGAAGATATCTTAGTAATAAAAATGGAAATTTTAGTTTTATTTCTAGGGTGGGCTCTGCGGTCGTTGATTTATGTATAGCTTCCCCAGCAAGCCCTTTCTTGCTCCCCCCCCTTATTTGACACATTGTAAATTACATTGCGGATTATTGTAACTATTGCTGTTATCCCTGTATATACATTCTTCTACTTGGAGAATCTGTATAAGACCAAAGGGTCTTAACAGGGACCTTTGTTGTTGTTATTGCTGTTATTCTTGCATGTACCCTACATTTCTGTGCTTAGAGAATCCATATAGGACTATAAGGTATTAATAAAGCTTTTGTTGTTTGTGAAGTCGAACAGTTTTTTTTTTTGGTTTCTTATATTTGGTATTTATTTTAAACTAGCTGAATGACCCGGGCAACGCCCGGGGTTTTACCCGATTAAATGTTTTTATTCAAATACTATTCGTTACAATTATAAATTGGCGCCGTGGATGTCATTCTTGTGAAACGTCCCGCTCCAAACTTTGTGTCTGAAAAGCGATATTTTTATAAAGAGATGATCTGGCTTTGTGTCTTCTGCTCGAATGAATGTTTTTTTGTTCCTGCATACTAAAAATGAACTGGCTTCACCCGTGGTCTCTGCTTTTTGGAATTTTTCCTGATATAATTTTGTATCTGATAAACAAACATGATACAGCAATATCGTCATCATCATTTTCTGACTAAAATATATATAGTTTTAATAATTGATTTATATATTTTTAAAAATAGCCTATTGTCTTCCCTGTATTTTTTTTTACCTATGTATGGAAATTTTGGTTTGAATTAGTGAACTATTGCGAATTTGTATACCGGACATACAAACATTCATTTATATATATATAGAGATAGAGATATTAGTTTTGGTTAGGATAGACCTTCCCCACAAATTTATTTTAAAAGATATATTCTGCAAATGATCTCATAACATAGCCGATTTTACAAGCCCTGGGATCTAATTGTGAGGATCTTTAACTGATCAACCTAATATTTCAAATTGACAACACCTAGGAAATTTCAACTAAAATCCATTTTCTTTAGAAACTATTTCACTGAATAAATCTATTTTATTTCTTCTCATGGATTTTACCCCCACGAAAGGCTTGAATCTGATGGTAGCCTGGGTGAGACTGGGGTCACTATTTAGTATTCTGCATTAATACTATAACTAAAAATGAAAATAATATGAGTCCATTTATTGAAACCATTCGGCATAAATTTTCAAAGATATTTATATAAGTAAAATAATAATATAGTGTGTGCATGTGTGTGTGTTGTTAGTGACTATTATATTATAATATACCTTCCTAAATTTATTGAATATATTTATTTTTGGGCTATATATTTTTCATTAATAATAGATATGTTTATACTTTAAGTAATTCACATTTTCAATTAATTCATTTATAGTTATTATTTATTGTGTCAATTAGTCATAGAGCTGTTGGAATTGTTCATTTAAAACCCAATTTACTCTTTGCTAAAGCGCTTAAGTGAAATGTATTTTTTGTTTTATTTTAATATTAAATTAAGAGTCGCGATTCTAAATTTTAATTCATTCCAATATAACTTTTCAATGCACAAGAAGATTTCTCTCACTGGAGAATGTTTTTAAAAATAATATTTGAGCACCGAATAGTACTCTGTATGAAAAGGATTAGCACTACTGGAGTATTTTCCCAAAATAGATAATAACCCTAATCTTGTCTATGTTTTTTTCTTTTTCGACTTTGTGTTTTTAGCATACCCCTTGTCTGTAACCCCCTAGAGATGGCTGCCTTGCTTAATAGTTCCCTCCTCAAGAATTTGGAGGCAAAACTTTCAGAAAAAGGGTTAATTGGCGACACCCTTGCTGCTTTGGAAAAAAAGACCGGAATTAACAGGAATTACATCGCTATTGGTAAGTAACGTGCTTTTAATGCCCATGTTAGAAGCTGCTAATGTTACAATATTGATAGCTAGAAAAATATTTTTAATTTGGTGAATTTAGGCGTTTTCGTCTTTGTTAGATCAATTCAATATGTTTTTTAATGATTGTCTCATTAAAATGTCCTTGCCGTTTAAATATGGAGCCATAGAATAAAACTCACGCATATAATCAATCGTTTGGATTAGAATAATTAAAAATAAAATAATGGCAAAAGATCTTATTAAAGGGTTAATTTCATTTTTTAACGACATGCATTGTCTAGAAACTTGTGGAAACAGATTTGTTAGATACAGATTTTAAGGCTTTGTTTTAAATAGCTGCAATTTTGGTTTAAAAAATTCTACTTGTGTGAATCTCATAATATTATAAGTTTTAACCAGAGTATTTTAAATGGTATTTTTCAAAGTGTTTTTTTAGGGTTGTCCATTAAATTTTATTTTGCATGTGTGAGAGCTAATGCTCAAAATCAATTTTTGTTGATGTTTTTTAAGTCAAATTTATACAAAGTCACAGAAATCTTGTTTCTAGATCATTTTGGTGATTAGTGGTGGTCACATTTCTAATTCAGACGTACCCCACACCCCATCATAAAGACCACCAAACAAACATCTACAAAATTCCCCAGCAAGTCATCAATATACTAGGAAAACATGGTCTGTTGGTTTAAGCAATCAACTAGTGGAATAGAACAAAATAAAATTCTAATGGTCCCACTATACATTGAATACAGGCTGTATATTAGAGCAGCCAATTTTTGGTATCTTCTTAGGAAATAGGACTTTTTAACTCTTTCTAAAATGGTTTTTGAGGTGTTTTTGTGCTATATCTTGCCATTGGGTTATTGCTGTTCTCTTTCTAAGGTTCAAGGTTATTTGTCCGTGGTATACCTTCAACATACAAGTTGAATTCTTCACATCTCCAAAGGATAGCTTCCATTAAATTTATAAATACAATTGCTATCTATCGATAAAATTTGTAATAAATAAATTTACTGGCAATGTGTTTCCTTTTTTGATAATAGTATCTCTACAGAACTTACTGCATTGATAAAAACTACAAGAAAATAAGACCTAATCCAAATAAATTAATAATGTGTAATGTTTCATTAACAGCATTGAATAGATGTTTAAGAATAAAATTTGTTCTTTTGTCTGATGATGGTAACAACACTGTTACTGAAATGTCACACACGGAGTTAAAATGAAGAATACGATATATGAAATAGTAGAATTGGAAACTTATAAACGCGTAGGATTCTTTTAAAAATTAAATAATTTTCTACTCCTTTTACTGCAATATAAAAATTAATGGGAGGGGCTGACTTATCAATGGTGAACCCTCCCTGCCGGTTTTTATATTGCAGTAAGGGCAGTAGAAAATTGTTAAATTTTTAAAAGAATCATACGTGTTTATAAGTTGACAATTCTCATAACAGATGACACACTAATGTATCAATATCTTGCTGTAATACTCCTTATCTCTAAAAAGTAAAATTTGGATTATAGATTAGAAACTACAAGGTAATAAGACCAAATCTATATAAATTAATAGTGTGTGACGTTTTGGTAATAGCTTTGTGTGCCAGAGCCCCGTTTGGTTACTTGCACTCACTGATGGGGTTGGACTTTTCTAACAATCGGGAGGGGGGATCATTAAAGCAATTTTTTTTTTATCCTGAAAAAAAAAGTGTTGATGAGGATAACAACACTGTTACCAAAACATCACACTATTTATTTGGATTTGGTCTTAATACCTTGTGTAAGCTATAATCCAAATTGTACCTATTATAGCAGATTATATAAAATAAATAATTCAAAGGCAAAAATAAATAACGATAAGCACTTAGAATCAAACAGGGTTACGTTTCTTTTGATTATCTTTTTTACTGATTAATTAAAAAAAATTATATATCCCTAGTACTTGTGGTACAGGCCATGATAATCATGGTGGGTAGTTGATGACTGTGTTTACCTGTAAGTGCACCACACATGTGGAAAGCATTTTGACTTTCTCACATAAAAATGTGCCAGAGCCTCGTTTGGTTACTTGCCCTTACTCAGATTAGGTCTTATCACTTTGTGTTTTGGCAATATTGTTTTCTATATAATGATTATTTATGATGAATTACAACAATAAAAAATCATCTATGATAAAGCACAATTTGGATTATAGATTATAATAAAAGAAAATAAGACCTAATCCAAATAATTTATTAGAGTGTGATGTTTCGGCAACAACATTGTCACCATCATCACCTTTATTGAGGAGGACAATCACTTGAAGCTGGAAACAGCTTCCAAAAGTAGATGAATCTACTTTATCAAGTCAACAGGGTATATGGATATGGAAGACATGGGGAAAACCACCTCCCATAGAATTCTCATTTTTTAAAATTCTTTTGTCTGATGATGGTGACAATGTTGTTGCCGAAACGTCACACACTAATAAATTATTTGGATTAGGTCTTATTTTCTTTGAAAAAATCATCTAATAATTTTCTATCAATTCATTAAGTAAGGTCTGTCTAGTGATCAAATTTGATAGCATGAGAGAAATATATTGCCAAAAATTATTGTGTTACAAATGTATATTTTTCAAAACTATTATAAACGCGTATGATTCTTTTTAAAAATAAACAATTTCTACTGTCCTTACTGCAATGGAAAAATTAATGGGAGAACCTGGCTCATCAGTGGTGAACCCTCTCAGCGGTTTTGCCATCACTGATGAGCCAGGCCCTCCCATTAATTTTTCCATTGCAGTAAGGACAGTAGAAATTATTTATTTTTAAAAAAGAATCATACGCGTTTATAATAGTTTGGAATTTTGATAACAGATGGCGCACTAGTGCATCAAAAAATGTATATTTTTGTTTATTCTCAACAGATTTGTAAATATTTTGTTCCCTGCAGCAAATTTGTCTCATTTCCTCTGTTCCATCAATTCAATAATATGATAACAATTTGAATTATACTCCATAAGATTCAGTACTTTGGTTTTAAGATGGTATCAACATAGTTACTAAAATGTCACACATTTGTCTTGTTAACTTGTTTCTTCCATATTCTCCCTTGATTTAAAAAAAAAAATGTCATTCAAATGTTGGTCTTTCCAAATTTATTGAGGAGGACAATCACTTGAAGCTGGAAACAGCTTCTAAAGATGATGAATCTACTATTAGATCAAAGGGGTATATAGATACGGAAGGCATGGGGAAACCTGTGTCCATGGGAATTCTTGTTGCATGAACCAAAGTAACATTTTCCCACCAGACTATGGGTATTGAATGACTTGAAAGAGCTTAATAGAGAAGGCCTATCAGACTTAAGACTGGTTTGGTAAGCTAATTAATAAGGACACATAAACTTAATGGCATCTCCATATTGTGTAACTGAAATTTGCTGATGGCTTGCGCCATCTATCAGAATAAATATCAACTATTTGTTGATTTTTAATTATTCCAGAAATGGCCAAATACTCATTCTTGAATTAATCAAGAAAAGCTAACCACGTGCACGTTTCAGGCTGTTGGCCCTTGTCAGCATGTTATAAGCTGTATATCTCAACGACCAAAAAACTGGTCATTATGGCATCCTGAAAAATCGGTTAATTTATGCACCTTATCCCAGTACAATATCACATTTGTACTATTTTTTTTTTTAACACAATAACTTGAGTTGTGTTATTATTGTGAAATTAAGACCTAATCCAAATAATTAGTGAATGAACACTACACACTTATAAATTATTTGGATTAGGTCTTAATTTCTTGTATTATAATCTATAATCCCCAAATTGTGCTTTATCTTTCAGTTGTGTTACTTCCTTTTAAACTCTCCTCCAAATATTGCTAAACCTAATGATACGGTGCAATTGTCTCTGCAACCTTGAAGAGATCGGTCAATAATTGGCATCATTTTTTTTCCCTGAAACTATTTTAATAGGAGTGATATATTAGTTTCCATTTTTTAAAGTTGCCGCCATTACTGGGGCTATATAGCCTGAAACTAGGGTTTCCCGAGTGAGACTTCTGTATTTGCCAAAACTTGGTATTGTGGCATTGATAAGTCTCTGCGAGGGAGAGGTGTCTTCTTACCGAAGAGTTGCTAAGTAGTAAAAATGGTAATTTTGCAAATGAAAACTGTCCTTTGTGGAGAGGTATCCGCTAAAGGGAGGTTCTACTGTAGTTGTAACAACTACCTTAATTTTTCTTTCTTAATATTATTCTTCCCTGATAGCAATATGGCCACCTAAAATTGCCACCCAAATGTTGATGACACAGAAAAATACAACTTTGTTGATAGCATATTTGTCTAGAATATTGTTACAATTCAGTATTTGGTGATAGTGACAAGTTAGTCTTTGTACAAGCAAAGATAGAGGCAGATCATGTAAAATTGGAGGTATTCTTAGTTTCTTCTGATCCCTCCCAATGATAAAATATCCCCCTTTTCTATTTTTTTAGCCATTCCCCACACCCCTCCCTATTTTTGTTTAAAACAGTTTTTTTTTAAGAGTAGTG
>CP092871.1:85623690-85649630 GCA_030710605.1 Cordylochernes scorpioides | reverse complement strand
TCCAGAAAATTAGGTTTCAAGTCTATTAAATTTTCAATGAATATCTTAAAAATAATTATTAATTCAAATTATATATATGAAGCCCCCTAATTATGTGTGTGTTGCTAGGTTTGCTTCTAACAATCCAAATTATTTTTAAAATATAGTAGATCTCCATGAGAGGACACTCACGCTAATGAACAATTTTCATTTGCAAAATAACCATTTTTACTATTTACCAACTCCATAGTAAGAGGACACCTCTCCCTAAAGGAGACTTTGGCTTTGCAATTAGGTGTCCTTTACAAGGAGGTTTTACTGTATATTTATTTTGAAAATCTAATATAAACTTCCCCAAAATATCTTGTCCAATTTACTAACAGCTATTTACTTAGAATCAAAGTACAAAAATGAAGCTCCAATTCTTTCAATTGATTAAAAATTTCAACTTTCTTCTTTGAAATACAATTGCCAGACTTAATAAATGCCACTTAGTTTTTATTTTATTTTATAAGGGTTAAAAAGTAGTTTTTATTTTAAAGGAGGATCTTCTCTTCATCAAACAAATGAATTTTATTTATCATCTCTGCGTAAAATGCTTTTATTCAGTTTAATAAATATGCCATACACCAGCTTTAACAAAATAAAACAAAATTCAAACAAAAAATAAATATTATTATTATATTTTTATAAGTTGTGGCATAATGACAGATATGAATCTATGTCTTTTAAGCATAGAAGATCAAGCAAATGTATTTTAATACATTTTATAAATAGTGAAGTAATTTGATAAGGTGTACATTCTATAAGGCGAAACTTCAAATTACTTTTTCCTAAAAATTGACAGGGGTAATGTTGAAATTTCTTATTATAAGTTGATAGGCTTAGCAAAAATACGATGTTTCTACTTAAAGATTCCAAGTTGTTTTGTACTCACTTATTTTTGTAGTTACGAGGACATCCCATTTGATATAAACTAATATATATATTTAGTTAAGGAACGACTTGTTCCAATACAAATGTTGTAAAAGCAAGCGAGCGAAAAATCAAAACAAGAAAAGTCTGAAGCGTAGTGTGACGTCAGCACCGATGATGATAAAGTCAAAGTCTGCGTAACAATTCCCTCCTTACTTTGTCTTTATTCCCACGATGCTGAGGTTCTCCAGGTGTTTCTTCATCTGGTCTCGGGATAGGTCTTTTGTGAAGATATCCGCCTCCAGGTCCTGAGATGGCTTGTACAGAAGGCAGATGTCTCTGGATTCATAACAGTATCTCAAGAAGTGGTACTTTCTGTTGATATGTCTACAGCGACTGCTTTGTTTAGGGCTGGAGATCCAGTTGATCAATGACTGACTGTCTGTATAGATCGCAGTTGGTTTTTCCATGAAATTCCATTCTTCCATCTCTTATAACAGGTTTATTATCCACTTGATCTGACAGCAGCTATCATTTCCGCTTCCATTGTGGAGAGGGCGACGAGTGGTTGTTTACTACTTTTCCAGTCTATAGTTGCTTCGCCGAGCTTCAATACATATCCGCCGTATGATTTTCCATCATGGGTGGTCGACCAGCTGGCATCGGCGTAGGACTTCAGGATTCCAGTCTTCCCTCTTTCAAATTTCACTCCTAGGTCAATTGTTCCTCGTAGGTATCTCATCGCTCTTTTGATTGCTGTCCAGTGCATCTGTTTTGGTTGTCTGGAGTACTGTGAAAGTTTGCTAGTGATGTAAGCGATGTCGGGTCTGGTGTTAGCAGCTAGAAACATTAGCATTCCAAGGGCTTCTTGGTAAGTGTGCTGATCATGTCCAAATTGATTTCTTTGGAACCAGGTGTAGGAACTTCCTTACAATTTTCCATTCCATATTTCTGCAATATTTGTTGTACATAGTGGCTTTGCTGTAGCGAAATTCCCTCCTTGTCTTGTATGATCTTGATTCCCAAAAACATGCCTTTACATGTTACATCCTTTATTTCCAGGTGATGTCTCAATTTATTGATGAATCTGTTTGAGGTATCTTCAGAATCTGAGACAGTGATAAAGTCATCAACATATATCCTTACATAGAAGTATTTGTCTTCATTCTTCCATTTAAATAAGCAAGGATCAGATTTAAGTTTTTCCAGTCCAGTCATGAAGTACTTGACTGAATTTCTCATACCACGATCTTCCGGATTGAGGTAGACCGTAAATACTTTTGTTGAGTTTGCAAACTTTGTTTCTGTCTTGAACAAATCCAGCAGGTTGTTCCATGAATATTGTATTTTCAATGTTTCCATTTAGATCGGCTGCTTTCACATAAAATAGTTTAATGACTGAATCTCTTGTTGCTGCCATTGACAAAATAGTCCTGAGGGTGGCAATTTTAATTACAGGGCTGAAACTTTCGTTGTAATCTCTTCCTGGGATTTGGTTGTATCCCATTGCAACAAGTCTAGCTTTGTAAGTTTTTAAAACGAAAATTAAAATTATACCGCGAATGTTTCTTTTAAAAATCGAAATTTATTTTCAAAGAGAAATAGCGACATTTCTAACTTTGAGGATGAGGTATGGAAAGGTTAAACATGAAGAGTAATGGAGAACGGAAAAATAAAAACTGGACACTTTTTATTTTTCCGTTCTCCATTACTCTTCATGTTTCACCTTTCCATACCTCATCCTCAAAGTTAGAAATGTCGCTATTTCTCTTTGAAAATAAATTTCGATTTTTAAAAGAAACATTCGCGGTATAATTTTAATTTTCGTTTTACAATCATCAGCCGCGTTATATTGTATTTTAAAAAGTTTTGTTTTTGTTTTCTTGGTCTAGATATTTTGAACACCCATTTACTTTTGACAACTTTAGCGCTTACAGGTCTAGGTACCAGTTCCCATACTTGATGCGAGTACATGTTCTGTATTTCCTCAAGTATTGCGTTCTCCCAATGTTTCTTGTCTTCGCATGTGATGGCTTCATCATAGTCTTTCGGAATGGTTTCATTCGTAGTAGCCAGAACGTAGTCATCGAATCTTTTAGGTATTGCTCGAGTTCTTTGTGGTTTGTCTGATCCACTTGACTCTGTCTGTCTGTTGATCGTGGTATCTGGTGCTGGCTCTTCAATATCAACATCTGATAGAACATGATTGTCCAGTTGTTCATCCTCCTGAATGAAGAAATATGTGTCAGTGTCCGTATTATTATCACTTTGTTTTTCTTCCGAGATGACATTATTGTTCTCTCTGAAGTGAATGTCTGCGGTTTCAAGAATGACTCTCGCTGTGATATCAAATACTCGATAAGCTCTTCTGCATCTTGAATAGCCCACAAATATTTCTCTCTTAGATTTAGCTTCTTGTTTGTGTCTTTGATGATTCTCGAGTTTATAGAAGACTTCACAACCAAATCTCATGATGTGAGAGACGGATGGCTTTTTATAGAAAATCCATCTATGATGGTCAAGAAATATTTACTTCCGCCCAAGGAGTTTATTCTCATTGGACCACAGAGATCGACATAAATGGCTTCAAAGGGGTAGCTTTCCTGATTGCTATCTCTGTGAACTTAGGGTACTTTGGTCATTTTTCCCAAGGAGCAAGCATCACATTGATCAAGGGTACCATTTAAAGAGTCCAAGCCTTTTAGAAGATCGTTCTTCAAAATCAGGTCTAATTTGTTGTCACTGGGATGTCCTAACCTTCTATGCCATGCAGTCCTAGAATTGTCCTTTCAAATCAAGCAATGTTCATTTGGAACATGAGTTGCTTCAGATAAACGTGATAGGTTCAATGTGTACATGTTACCATCAAAGTTGCCTGTTCCTATTAGCTTGTCATCAGAAGAGTATATGTATGCTCCTTCAGAATTCAAAAGAACAGAGTTCCCTCTTCTTACCACGCTTGGAATGGACATTAGATTTCCTTTCAGGTGTGGTACATGGAGGACATTATGTAGGGTTACAGCGTTGTTAAGTTTGTACTTTCCTTGTACAGTAGCTTGGATTGATCCTGATGAGGCAGATTCGATGTGTCTCCCTTCTTCCGCCACTTGTATGCTTCTTCTCTCCTCCGTCTTGTGCTCGATCCATTCACCATGGGAAGTCATGTGGCTTGTGCACGCAGAATCAATTATCCACACGTCCTGAGTCGTCGGGCGTTCCTCCCTTGTGCTTACATGTAGTGCGTATTCTGAAGTGGAGTCTCTTTGTTGGGATGGTTCCTCCGTTCGTTTTTGGATTGCTGATCTGGCCTTGTCTTTGTTTTGTTTTGGTCCTTTATGGTAGTTCCTTGTACTGGCCATGTTATTTTTGTTTGTTGTATTCTTTTGATTTCCTTTGTTGTTAGGGTTGAACCAACAGTCTTTCTTGAAATGTCCTTTTCTTTTGCAAATGTAGCATGACTTTTCTTTGAATTGGTTGCCTGATGATCTGAAAACATTTTCATGATTTTTGCTTCTGTCCTGTCTTTTCTTCTCGAAATCCAGTAGAGTTTGTCTCAAGTCTGGTAAGGAGATTTCTCTGTTTATTGACAGTGCTGCCGTGATAGTGTCAAAGTTAGGTGTGAGTCCTTCAACAATGTATCATACAAGTTCTCTTTCTGTTACAGTCTTTCCTAGCTGGGTGATCTCTTGTGCCAGTTTCTGTGCTCGTACAATATACATGTTAACATTTTCATTTGGGTTCAATTTTAGTTTGGCTAGATCCAACATTAGGTCTATCCTTTTATTTTCTAGAGATCCTTCAAACCTTTTCTTTATGTTGTACCAAATTCTTCTGGCTCTTTTATCGCCTCGAAAGATGATTGTTAAGTCATTTGAAGGTGACAATATTATTAGGCTGTATGCTTCCCGATTTTTTTTCTTCAAATATCATATTCTAGTTTATTTTTTGTAAAGTCTGGCTCGTCATTACAATTACGTCCTCGAAGATATCTTTTGAATCTAGAATTGCTTCCATTTTCATGGACCACGTTGTATAGTTGTTTTCTGTTAACTGTTCGATTTTTGCTAAGTTATATGTATCCATTTTCATTCAATTTTTCTTTCTGAATTGGCGGTTAGTCCAATTATTTAATTTATTTTGATTTAAATGGATCAATTGGCGGTTAGTCCAATTCGCGCTCCCAACCCACGCTCTGCTACCAAATTGATAGGCTTTGCAAAAATACGATGTTTCTACTTAAAGATTCCAAGTTGTTTTGTACTCACTTATTTTGTAGTTACGAGGACATCCCATTTGATATAAACTAATATATATATTTATTTAAGGAACGACTTGTTCCAATACAAATATTGTAAAAGCAAGCGAGCGAAAAATCAAAAACAGAAAGGTCTGAAGCGTAGTTAGACGTCAGCACTGATGTGATGATAAATTCAAAGTCTGCGTAACATAAGTGATGTTGACAGAGACTTGAAACCGATTTAGAGCAATGACCTCTTTATCTTATAGGAGGATGGTTGTACATAAACTCCATGAGTGGCCCATCTGATCAATCATTAAAAAAATTACATGTTCAATTATAATCTAACCTCCAATTAGATATCGTTTCAAGTAGAAACCAGGAGTATCCATATTTTTTGATAATTTTATATGATGATCTAAACATCTGCACCAACCACCTTGTAGACTTTCATAACCTGCTGGATATCCCAACTTTTTTGTCGCGTAACCTTTCCTCAAGAGATTTAATAACACCTACCCATGATAATACTCTGGTAAACTTTCTTGATGAAAATGTCTTCACTATTTTAAATGGAAGATATCTTAGTAATAAAAATGGAAATTTTAGTTTTATTTCTAGGGTGGGCTCTGCGGTCGTTGATTTATGTATAGCTTCCCCAGCAAGCCCTTTCTTGCTTCTCCCCCCCCTTATTTGACACATTGTAAATTACATTGCGGATTATTGTAACTATTGCTGTTATCCCTGTATATACCTTCTTCTACTTGGAGAATCTGTATAAGACCAAAGGGTCTTAACAGGGACCTTTGTTGTTGTTATTGCTGTTATTCTTGCATGTACCCTACATTTCTGTGCTTAGAGAATCCATATAGGACTATAAGGTATTAATAAAGCTTTTGTTGTTTGTGAAGTCAAACAGATTCTTTTGGTTTCTTATATTTGGTATTTATTTTAAATATTAGTTTTGGTTAAGATAGACCTTCCCCACAAATTTATTTTAAAATATATATTCTGCAAATGATCTCATAACATAGCCGATTTTACAAGCCCTGGGATTTAATTGTGAGGATCTTTAACTGATCAACCTAATATTTCAAATTGTCAACACCTAGGAAATTTAAACTAAAATCCATTTTCCTTAAAAACTATTTCACTCAATAAATCTATTTTATTTCTTCTCATGAATTTCACCTCCACGAAAGGCTTGAATCTGAAGGTAGCCTGGGTGAGACTGGGGTCACTATTTAGTATTCTACATTAATCCTATAACTAAAAATGAAAATAATCTGAGTCCATTTATTGAAACCATTCGGTATGAATTTTCAAAGATATTTATATAAGTAAAATAATAATATAGTGTGTGTATGTGTGTGTGTTGTTAGTGACTATTATATTATAATATACCTTCCTAAATTTATTGAATATATTTATTTTTGGGCTATATATTTTCATTAATAATAGATATGTTTATACTTTAAGTAATTCACATTTTCAATTAATTCATTTATAGTTATTATTTATTGTGTCAATTAGTCATAGAGCTGTTGAAATTGTTCATTTAAAACCCAATTTACTCTTTGCTAAAGCGCTTAAGTGAAATGTATTTTTAGTTTTATTTTAATATTAAATTAAGAGCCGCGATTCTAAATTTTAATTCATTCCAATATAACTTTTCAATGCACTTTAGAAGATTTCTCTCACTGGAGAATGTTTAAAAAATAATATTTGAGCACCGAATAGTACTCTGTATGAAAAGGATTAGCACTACTGGAGTATTTTCCCAAAATAGATAATAACCCTAATCTTGTCTATGTTTTTTTCTTTTTCGACTTTGTGTTTTTAGCATACCCCTTGTCTGTAACCCCCTAGAGATGGCTGCCTTGCTTAATAGTTCCCTCCTCAAGAATTTGGAGGCAAAACTTTCAGAAAAAGGGTTAATTGGCGACACCCTTGCTGCTTTGGAAAAAAAGACCGGAATTAACAGGAATTACATCGCTATTGGTAAGTAACGTGCTTTTAATGCCCATGTTAGAAGCTGCTAATGTTACAATATTGATAGCTAGAAAAGTATTTTTGATTTGGTGAATTTAGGCGTATTCGTCTTTGTTAGATAGATCAATTCAATATGTTTTTTAATGATTGTCTCGTTAAAATGTCCTTGCCGTTTAAATATGGAGCCATAGAATAAAACTCGCGCATATAATCAATCGTTAGGATTAGAATATTAAAAAAAAAATAATGGCAAAATATCTTAATAAAGGGTTAATTTCATTTTTTAACGACATGCATTGTCTAGAAACTTGTGGAAACAGATTTGTTAGATACAGATTTTAAGGCTTTGTTTTAAATAGCTGCAATTTTGGTTTAAAAAATTCTACTTGTGTGAATCTCATAATATTATAAGTTTTAACCAGAGTATTTTAAATGATATTTTTCAAAGTGTTTTTTTAGGGTTATCCATTAAATTTTATTTTGCATGTGTGAGAGCTAATGCTCAAAATCATTTTTTGTTGATGTTTCTTAAGTCAAATTTATACAAAGTCACAGAAATCTTGTTTCTAGATCATTTTGGTGATTAGTGGTGGTCACATTTCTAATTCAGATGTACCCCACACCCCATCATAAAGACCACCAAACAAACATCTACAAAATTCCCCAGCAAGTCATCAATATACTAGGAAAACATGGTCTGTTGGTTTAAGCAATCAACTGGTAGATTAGAACAAAAGAAAATTCTAATGGTCCCACTATACATTGAACACAGGCTGTATATTAGAGCAGCCGATTTTTTGTATCTTCTTAGGAAGTAGGACTTTTTGTTAACTCTTTCTAAAATGGTTTTTGAGGTGTTTTTGTGCTATATCTTGCCATTGGGTTATTGCTGTTCTCTTTCTAAGGTTCAAGGTTATTTGTTCGTGGTATACCTTCAACATACAAGTTGAATTCTTCACATCTCCAAAGTATAGCTTCCATTAAATTTATAAATTTAATTGCCATCTATCGATAAAATGTGTAATAAATAAATAAATTTTACTGGTAATGTGTCTATTTTTTATTATATTATCTCAATAGAACTTACTGCATTGATAAAAATATAAGAAAATAAGACCTAATCCAAATAAATTAATAGTGTGTAATGTTTCAGTAACAGCATTGAATAGATGTTTAAGAATAAAATTTGTTCTGTTGTCTGATGATGGTAACAACACTGTTACTGAAATGTCACACACGGAGTTAATATGAAGATATGATATATGAGAATTGGAAACTTATAAACACGTATGATTCTTTTAAAAATTAAATAATTTTCTACTCCTTTTACTGCAATATAAAAATTAATGGGAGGGGCTGACTTATCAATGGTGAACCTTCCCTGCCGGTTTTTATATTGCAGTAAGGGCAGTAGAAAGTTGTATAATTTTTAAAAGAATCATACGTGTTTATAAGTTGACAATTCTCATAACAGATGACACACTAATGTATCAATATCTTGCTGTAATACTCCTAATCTCTTAAAAGTAAAATTTGGATTATAGATTAGAACAACAAGGTAATGAGACCAAATCCAAATAAATTAATAGTGTGTGTGACGTTTTGGTAATAGCTTTATGTGCCAAAGCCCTGTTTGGTTACTTGCACTCACTGGTGGGGTTTGGACTTTTCTAACAATCGGGAGGGGGGATCATTAAAGCAATTTTTTTTTTTTTATCCTGAAAAAAAAAAAAGTGTTGATGATGGTAACAGCGTTGTTAGCGAAATGTCGCACACTATTTATTTGGATTTGGTCTTAATACCTTGTGTTTACAATCTATAATCCAAATTGTAACTATTATAGCAGATTATATAAAATAAATAATTTAAAGGCAAAAATAAATAACGATGCACTCTTTGAATCAACCATGGTTAGGTTTCTTTTGATTATCTTTTTTACTGAATAATTAAAAAAAAATTATCCCTATATGGTACAGGCCATGATAATCATGGTGGGTAGTTGACGACTGTGTTTACCTGTAAGTGCACCACACATGTGGAAAGCATTTTGACTTTCTCACATAAAATGTGCCAGAGCCCTGTTTGGTTACTTGCCATTACTCAGATTTAGTAGTCTTATTACCTTGTGTTTTGGCGCAATATTATTTCTATATAATGATAAATAGCATTGTTTTTTGAATTTTGATCTCTATAGAATGCAATGGTTAAAAATTATTATTATGATAAATTACAATGATAAAAATCATCTAATAATTTTTTCTATTATTGCAATAAGTAAACTCTGTGTTGAGATCAAATTTGATAGCATGAGAGAAATATATATTGCCAAAAATTATTGTGTTACAAATGTATATTTTTCAAAACTATTATAAACGCGTATGATTTTTTAAAAAATTAAACAATTTCTACTGCCCTTACTGCAATAGAAAAATTAATGGGAGAACCTGGCTCATCAGTGGTAAACCCTCTCAGTGGTTTCGCCAACACTGATGAGCCAGGCCCTCCCATTAATTTTTCCATTGCAGTAAGGACAGTAGAAATTGTTTATTTTTAAAAAAGAATCATACGCGTCTATAATAGTTTGGAATTTTGATAACAGATGGCGCATTAGTGCATCATAAAATGTATATTTTTGTTTATTCTCAACAGATTTGTAAATATTTTGTTCCCTGCAGCAAATTTGTCTCATTTCCTCTGTTCCATCAATTCAATAATATGATAACAATTTGGATTATACTCCATAAGATTCAGTACTTTGGTTTTAAGATGGTATCAACATTGTTACTAAAACGTCACACATTTGTCTTGTTAACTTGTTTCTTCCATATTCTCCCTTGATTTAAAAAAAAAAAAAATGTCATTCAAATGTTGGTCTTTCCAAATTTATTGAGGAGGACAATCACTTGAAGCTGGAAACAGCTTCTAAAGATGATGAATCTACTATTAGATCAAAGGGGTATATAGATACGGAAGGCATGAGGAAACCTGCGTCCATGGAAATTCTCGTTGCATGAACCAAAGTAACATTTTCCCACCAGACTATGGGTATTGAGTGACTTGAAAGAGCTTAATAGAGAAGGCCTATCAGACTTAAGACTGGTTTGGTAAGCTAATTAATAAGGACACATAAACTTAATGGCATCTCCATATTGTGTAACTGAAAGTTGCTGATGGCTTGCGCCATCTCTCGAAATGAATATCAACTATTTGTTGATTTTTAATTATTCCAGAAATGGCCAAATACTCATTCTTGAATCAATCAAGAAAAGCTAATCAAGAAAAGCTAATCATGTGCACGTTTCGGGCTGTTGGCCTTTGTCAGCATGTTATAAGCTGTATATCTCAACGACCAAAAAAACTGGTCATTATGGCATCCTGAAAAATCGGTTAATTTATGCACCTTATCCCAGTACAATATCACATTTGTACTATTTTTTTTTTAACACATTATTATTGTGAAATTAAGACCTAATCCAAATAATTAGTGTATGAACACTACACACTTATAAATTATTTATATTAGGTCTTAATTTCTTGTATTACAATCTATAATCCCCAAATGTGCTTTATCATTCAGTTGTGTTACTTCCTTTTGAACTCTCCTCCAAATATTGCTAAACCTAATGATACGGTGCAATTGTCCCTGCAACCTTGAAGAGATGATCAATAATTGGCATCATTTTTTCCCCTGAAACTATTTTAATAGGAGTGATATATTAGTTTCCATTTTTTAAGGTTGCCGCCATTACTGGGGCTCTATAGCTTGAAACTAGGGTCTCCCGAGTGAGACTTCTGTATTTGCCAAAACTTGGTATTGTGGCTTTGTCACTAAGTCTCTGAAAGATGGTCAAAGGATGGTGCATAGTTTTGGTGTCTTATTTTAACAGATTACCAAGCTATTATAGACGCGTATGATTCTTTTAAAAATAAAACAATTTCTACTGCCCTTACTGCAATGGAAAAATTAGTGGGAGAATAAACTGGCGAAACCGCAGGGAGGGTTCACCACTGATGAGCCAGGCCCTCCCATTAATTTTTCCATTGCAGTAAGGGCAGTAGAAATTGTTTTATTTTTGAAAGAATCATACGTGTCTATAATAGTTTTGTATTTTGATAACAGATGGCGCGCTAATGTATCATAATTTTAACGGATCAATATTTTTCTTTTAATATTGCTCCTATACTGTGATTCAGTGATTTGAAACTTTGGTTTTTTAAGGATCTTAGAAGGTAAAGGCAAACCTATTGGAAATATCTAAATGTGGTTTCACTTTTCTGAAATAAAAGAAGTTGGAAGTAGTTCTATTGTAAACACATTCTAAAAAATAAAGGGTTTTAAAATTTATTCTTGAACAGCGCTTTCCAACTTCTAACCTTCGCTAACATACTTCAAAGTTAAATAGCCCTTTTTTTAGGTGATGCTTACACACACACATTGAAGAGAATAAAGGGAGAGCTAGGCCAAGGAAGGATATGGGGGTTGGTGGAAGGATGGTCTAAACCTTTGGTTTTCGACAGCTACGACCTGGGATCGAATCCTGCATTGTACACTTTTTTTCTGATTTAAGAAAAAAATTCTCCAATGGCCTCCCGATTCTTGCAAAAGTCCAACCCCCATCAGCAATTGCAAGTAACCAAACAAGGCTCTGGCACATTTGTAAGTGCAAAAGTCGAACTGCTTTTCACATGTGTAGATATGTGGTACACTTACAGTATAAAAGCATTCGCCAACATCTACCTACCGAGCAAAAAAAAGTTCTGAAGATAGGAAAAAGGTAAAATGAATTGTGCTTAGAAGAACAAGGTGAAATGGTGTTCCATGATGGGCATTATAGGATATGGCAGCACTATAGGATGTTGGTGGGTGAAGTAGCCATCTTGTACCATTCAGATACATGGAGTTGATTTTATCTTGGATGTTTTCACCTTAATTTTTCTTATTCTTCCCTGATAGCAATATTGCCATCTAAATTATACAGTTAGTGTTTGCTCTTTGTTGACCAAACTTCAATTTACATCAAATGTTGATGACACAGAAAAGTACAACTTTGTTGATGGTATTTATTTCGATTTACAATTCTGAATTTGGCCATTGTGACAAGTTAGTCTTTGTACGAGCTAAGATGGAGGCAGATCCTGTAAAATTGAGGTATTCTTAGTTTCTTCTGATCCCTCCCAATGATAAAATGTCCCCCTTTTCTATTTTTTTAGCCATTCCCCACACCCCTCCCTATTTTTGTTTAAAACAGTTTTTTTTTTTTAAGAGTAGTGGGGAAAATAAGTTTATTTTTGTTTGGGGACTTTAGAGGTGGATATGAAGAGACCAATTTGTTGAGAGTGTCACAGTAAAAACCTAAGATTACCCCTAAAAATCTGGACTTTTAAGATGTTCTAAAGGACATTGTTATAACAAGGTTCCTCTGCTACAAGGTAATAAGACCAAATCCAAATAATTTAATAGTGTGTGATGTTTTAGTAACAGCGTTGTTACCATCATCAGACAAAATAATAACTATATATTTCAAAATAGAATAATTATTCATCCCAATCAGAGACACCATCAACAAGCTCTACATACTTGATACCCTAATATGTTTGAGTGAAGATAAAGTTAGAACAAGAGATAATAAGACCAAATCCAAATAAATTAATAGTGTGTGACGTTCCGGTAACAGCATTGTTACCATCATCAGACAAAAAATAACTTTATTTCAAAATAAAATAATTACTCATCCCCAGCAGAGACCATCAACAAGCTCTACAGACTTGATACCTCAATATGTTTGAGTGGAGATAAGTTACAAGATATATTTATATCTACAAGAGATAATAAGTCCTAATCCAAATAGTGTGTGGTGTTTCGTTAACAGCCTTGTTACCATCATCAGACAAAAGAATAAATGAAGATCTAATGATGGTAACCACACTGTTACCAAAACGTCACACACACTATCAAATTATTTGGATTAGGTCTTATTACCTTGTAGCTATAATCTATAATCCAAATTGTACTTTTATCAAGGTTCCCCTACTGCATTCAGTAAAAAAAAACCTCTATTAAGGTCTTCAAGAGGGCCGAGATTTGTTGATAGCAAGTTAACCTTAATAAAGAGGTCAGTTTACCAAGACGGATAAAAAAAAAGTTGCAACCTTGACCTCAGTAATGAGAAACTGGACTAATCATTGACCTTATTAGAGAGTTCAACTGTCTAGTGATAAACCCATGTCTTTACTAAGACATAATTTTCTACAAAGAACAGTTTTTATCACCAAAATCACAATTTTTACTATTTAGCAACTCTCCAGTAAGAGGACACCTCTCCCTAAAGGACACTTTGGCTCTGCAATTAGGTGTTGTCCTTTACAGGGAGGTTCTACTGTATATATAATAGGCATTATTATCATTAAATGGAAATAGCTTTCCCTTTTTTTTTCCCCTTTACAAACTGGTCGTAAATTCACGTTTTTTTTAAATGTGGATTCACCACCAGTCTGTAAAGAAAAAAAAAAAGGAAAGCTATTTTAGTTTAATGATAAAAATGCATATTATATATACAGTAGAACCTCCCTGTAAAGGACAACACCTAATTGCAGAGTCAAAGTGTCCTTTAGGGAGAGGTGTCCTCTTACTGGAGAGTTGCTAAATAGTAAAAATGGTAATTTTGGTGATGAAAACTGTTCTTTGTAGAGAGGTATCCTCTAGCGTGAGTGTCCTCTCATATCGGATAAACCCAAGTCTTTACTAAGATATAGTTTTTTTACGTGGATTCACCACCAGTCGGTAAAGGAAAAGAAAAGGAAAGCTATTTTAATTTAATGATAATAATGCAGATTATACAGTAGAACAAACTCCCTGTAAAAGACAACACCTAATTGCAGAGCCAGTGTCCTTTAAAGAGAGGTGTCCTCTTACCGGAGAGTTGCTAAATTGTTGAAATGGTAATTTTGCAAATGAAAACCGTCCTTTGTAGAGAGGAGGTGTCCTCTAGGTTAGTTAGCCTTCACTAAGATATAGTTTTTTATGTGGATTCACCACCAGTCTGTAAAGGGGGAAAAAAAAGGAAAGCTATTTTAATTCAATGATAATATTGCAGATTATATATACAGTATAACCTTCCTGTAAAGGACAACACCTAATTGCAGAGCCAAAGTGTCCCCTAGGGGGACATAGCGCTTTAAATTGAAATTAAATAATAATCATGCAACTGAAAGTTGCTGATAGTTTACTCTATCCTTTTTTTTTTCTCAATTTTTCCACTTGATCCCAGTACAATTTCATTTTTGTACTATTTTTTCATATATGTTAGATTTTTTTTTTCACATTTGATCATTTTATTTATCATTGGGGGGGGGGGGGTCGATGGAAGGATGGTCTAAACCATTGGTTTTCGACTGCTATGACCCGTGTTTGATTCTCACATTGGGCACTATTTCTGATAAAAAAAAAATGCTCTAATGGACCCCCGATTCTTGCAAAAGTCCAACCCCACCAGCAAGTGCAAGTAACCAAATGGGGCTCTGGCACATTTATAAGTACAAAGTCGAACTGCTTTTCACATGTGTAGACATGTGGTACACTTACAGTAAAAGTAGTCGTCTACTTCTACCCACCATGATTATCATGGCCTGTACCACGTGTACTAGGGATAAGCAAAAAAAAAAAAAAAAATTATCATCAGAGTGCTGGGCTAGCTTGCGATGAGACTACACATAGAGCACGCTACTAAATCACTATGATGATATTGGGTGAATGGAGAAATTACATGCCGCCGCCATAGTAAGCATTAACAATAGCTGTGTCTGAATCCATGTTGTACTTTATAAGTACAAAGTCGAACTGCTTTTCACATGTGTAGACATGTGGTACACTTACAGTAAAAGTAGTCGTCTACTTCTACCCACCATGATTATCATGGCCTGTACCACGTGTACTAGGGATAAGCAAAAAAAAAATTATCATCAGAGTGCTGGGCTAGCTTGCGATGAGACTACACATAGAGCACGCTACTAAATCACTATGATGATATTGGGTGAATGGAGAAATTACATGCCGCCGCCATAGTAAGCATTAACAATAGCTGTGTCTGAATCCATGTCAGGGTCTTCAGCAACAAAGGTATCTGTTCTCCATTTAAGGAATAACCTCATATGTCAGGACTCCAGCATTATATGGCTGAAGCCTCTTTGAATCAATGGACAGACTTAATATTTTGTGAAATTTAAACTTTTTTTTTGACACGTATGATTCTTTTTGAAATAATTTTCTGCTGCACCTCCTGCAATGATAAATTAATGGGAAGGTCTTTTGTTCTCATCAGTGATGAACCATCCAAGAGGGTTTTTTGCCAGTTTAATCTACCATACAGCTGTAATATTGGGCTGGTTTGCTTTTTATACTGATACTGAAGCTCCTGACCTCTTTGCAAAATGTATTTTAAATGAACTTTAGGGACATAAACTTTGAGGACAGTAGAAATGCATATAAATATAAATACAGTAGAACCTCCCTTTAGCAGACACCCCGCTAATGGACACCTCTACAAAGGACAGTTTTCATTTAAAAAATTACCATTTTTACAATTTTGCAATTCTCTTGTAAGAGGACACCTCTCCCTAAAGGACAGTTTGGCTCTGCAATTAGGTGTTGTCCTTTACAGGGAGGTTCTACTGTATATAATATGCTTAAAGCAATTGCTCTTATGCAAACAGCAAATAAAGGTATTTTTTTTTAGAACAATATCATCTTCTTTCTTATCTCCACTCAATCATATTAAGGTATCAAGCTTGTAAAGATTGAGACTTTTGATGGTGTCTGCCGGGAATGAGTAGAGCACATCAATGGATGAGTCAAATACAGTCAATAATGTGTTTTGGGGTTGCAGGTTGACACTTGGTACATAGTAGGAAAACCCTGCAACCATTCTGGAAAGTCATTGTCCGTATATGACCAGACTTAAGTCTGGAAATCAAAGACTGTTGTTCTCTTGGGAGGACAGAACTGGTGCTTGTCCCTCCTGCTCTGTACCAGTCATGTGCAGCATTAGATTTCCATTCTTGCTAGCATTGGGTTTTGATGGTACCTACCTAAGAGGCTTCTTTCGTCTAGTTGGGTGGTAGATTTTCTGGCCTCAGGGAGGCCAAAAGCTCCAGACTTTGTCAGAGAGTCTGTTAGCTCATTTCCAGGAATTTCAATATGAGATGGAAGCCATTGCACTGTGACAGAGCTGTTGGCTGGGAGTCTATTTAGTGATGCTCTTGAGAAGAGGCTCTTGGCTCTTTTTTAACATTATGCATTAGCGCACCATCATGAAGTCCTCATTGTCTTCCTGAAGTTGCCCAATTGTGCACTAGTATAGAAAGAAGACAGTTAGGAGAGGGTGGGTTGCGGAAGAGAAAGATGTGGAACAGATGTTTACAGGATGACAGGAACAGACTCAGACTTCCCTAGTGATAAGCTAAAATTACTTCTAGCCTCTAGATGGATGTGAGTAATGAAGCTGATTAACGGCACTTGGTTTATTGGAGCATTCCCACCCACGTAATATATACCTCCATGAGAGGGCATTCTTCTTCTTCTTTCTTATCGCCAACCATCATGACTGGGTGAAGTAGAATGCGTCTGCCTTTGTCATTAAGACTGAGAGCACTACTCAGTGGCAAGCTGACTTAGCTCCAAAATAAATTGCTGCCTCTGACATGAGGAACAGACGCCATGTGCAGCCGCTCCTAACATGGAGAACAAACGCTGCTCATCCTGTATCCCTGGATTAGGAGTCCTTACAGGGTACTATCAGCTGGTCCAACTGAGCCCAGGTTTTTTTAGTGAGCTTGTTACTGCTCCCCCTTCTCCTTTTTTATCCGGGCTTGGGACAGGCAAGGGCAGGCATTCTTACTAGAGAAAACCTCACTATAAAGGACAGTTTTCACTGTTACTATTACCATTTTACTATTTAGCTGTTCTCTGGACGACATTTTGGTTCTGCAACTAGGTGTTGTCCTTTACAGAGAGGTAATCCTACTGTAACTCATTTGAACTCAAACCTCCCTATAACATCACCTGGGATCAATATTTGTGTTTGTTATAACCATGATAAGGCATTATTTGGATTATAAATTATAAACAAAAGGTAATAAGACCAAATTTAAATGAATAAATAGTATGTGACATTTAGGTAACAGCATTGCTACCATCTTCAGACAAAATTACTGAATGAGAAAATATACCACAGCATGTTTTAAATAAAATTCAAAAGACAAAAACCTCTCGCAATCAGTATCTTTTATTATTACAAATAACGGACGCTAGCTTTCGAACAATTAGTTCTTCAACGGGCGTTTTTACAAAACGAAATCAGATTCTTATTAATATATAGAGGTAATAGAAAAAATATATACAAATATTCGCTCAAAGATATGCTAAAAAGGTAAATTAGAGAATTGAAAAATAATCAGATATGCAAAAACTTCTTTAAAACTAAATTAAGTTTAAAACTAAGTGGGGAAGGGGGGACATAGCAGAATTCGTTCTTCAAATTCTTTTAAAAAAGACAGCGGAACTGTTCTGGGACATCTATTCTTCTGTTTATGCTGTCTTTACAACCAGAAACCAAGGATTCCAAAATTAATCTTTCCCCTTTGTATCTGATGTTGTTGTAATGGCAGATGGGGTTATCCAGATCAAAACTATGTCCTGTGTTTAACGTGTGTTGGTACAGAAGGGATCTGGGGTCTTTTGAGCTGATATTGTATTTGTGTTCTTTGATTCGGTTTTCGATTTTTCTGCCTGTTTCTCCTACATAAACGGATTCACAATCATTGCAGGCAACCGAATAGATCGCGTTGCTTTTATGTTGAACATCATGTTTAACTCCTGGTTTGGTAATGGGGTTCCTCAGTATATGTCCTATTGTGCTTGTGCTGCGATAGGTGAACTGAATTCCATATTTCCTCAAATCATGGACTATTCGCTGATTGGTAGGGGAGAAATCTATAAAACCCCTGGTTCTGTTGACTGTAAGGGTAGCCTTTTTGAACGGGATGAATGTATGTTTTCTTATAAAGTCTGGTGGGTATCCAAATGTCCGTAGATTATTGTAAATATTCTCTTTTTCTTTTTCTTTTAAAGCTCGAAGGGAACAATGGGTATGGAGCCTCTTAGTTAGGGTTTTGACAACTGATATTTTGTAAGAGACTGGACTGTAGGAGTTAAACGGGATATATGATGGTTTGGCGGTATCTTTGTAATAGACAGTTGTTTGGAAACTGTTCCTATTTCTAAAAATGAGGGCATCCAGATATGGTAAGGTGTGGTTTTCTTCTCTTTCTATTGTAAACTTAATTTCTGGGTGGTAACTGTTAAGAGTGTCAAGGATGGCTTGGTCCGCTCCTAGGTGATATTCACAATATATATCATCAATATATCGTCGCCATTTCTTAATCCCCAGATTCTCTCGACTGTTAATCCAGCCATCTATTGTCAGTAGAACAATTTCTGCTACTGTAAGGGAAAGGGGGCTACCCATGGGTGACCCCTTAATCTGCCTGTAAATCTGGTTCTGATATGCAAAATTATTAATGGAGAGGCAAGCCTTGACCATGGTACAAATTGTATCAATATTGTCGAGTTCTGCCTTCACAAGTATATCCCGTAGGTTGCTGATTATAAGATCATGAGGGAGGCAGAGGAAGAGGGATTTCACATCGAAGGAACAAATCCTACTGTTAGGGTCGGGTATAGATCTTCTGATATCACCTATAAAATCTGCTATGTTGTTAATTGAATAGATGTTCCGTGAACGGACATGGGGCGACAAAAGCGAAGACAAAAAACGAGATACCACTATAGCCGGCGAAAGGTGGTATGCGACTATTGGTCTTAATGGGATATCTTCCTTGTGTAACTTCGGAAGGCCATATATGTAAGGAATATCTGTGTTATTGTTTATGAATGACTTGTATTGTTCATCAGTGATCTTTTTGTTCTTCCTGAGAGATGCTAACGTTTTCTTAAAAAGAGCTATGGATTTAGAATTTTCGGCTTTAGATATGGGTTCAAAAATCTCTTTGTCTTCCAATGTTGTCTCCATCTTATTCTGGTAATCCAATCTGTTCATAATGACCGTACTACCTCCCTTGTCTGCTCTGCAAACCACCAATTCCTTATTGTTTTTTATGTTTTTAATCGCTTGGAAGATTTGTTTCTTAGGTTTTATATCAAAAGTACCCCTTCTGTTAATTTTAGCGGCGACTATGTTCCTTATCTCTGATTTCTGTACATGGTTGAAAGTTTGGATTACGGATTCGATTGAACCAATGGTTCTGAAAGGGTCAGTTTCGGTCGGTATTCTGTTTTTTAGGCCATTTCGTAGTAAATTCTCTTCTGATGGGGAAAAAAACATGATCGGTGAGGTTAACTATTGTATTTCCTAAAGTATCTGCTGGAAAGTTATATTTCTTTTCCCAAAACCGGAATTTATCATGATGTTTCTTGGATATTCTGAGATTCTGTGAATCAACTGCTCTTGTGATGTTTATAAGTAATTCTGCCATGGCTTTCCTTGGTAGTGTACACGATAATAGGGAAATTAGTTCTTTAATTGTTTTACCAAGAAATCTTATCATGGAGTGACACTCTTTGATCCTCGCCTTAAGTAGATCTTTTCTAAGATTCTCTATCTTCCGTTCAGAAAAAACATTCCCAACCGGATCTCTAATTCTGAGGGAAGGGGGAATAAAATTCACTTCCTGACATTTCTTGTTGAACTGTAGGTTATTTCTCCACCTGGCTAGGCTGAGTGACTTCCTATATAATTTCGTTTTATAAAATTCAGTATATTCAAGGTTTTTCGGGTTCATTCTAAGATCAAAAAAACTTGCGCATAAAATTAAATTCAAAAGACAAAAACCTCTCGCAATCAGTATCTTTTATTATTACAAATAACGGACGCTAGCTTTCGAACAATTAGTTCTTCAACGGGCGTTTTTACAAAACGAAATCAGATTCTTATTAATATATAGAGGTAATAGAAAAAATATATACAAATATTCGCTCAAAGATATGCTAAAAAGGTAAATTAGAGAATTGAAAAATAATCAGATATGCAAAAACTTCTTTAAAACTAAATTAAGTTTAAAACTAAGTGGGGAAGGGGGGGACATAGCAGAATTCATTCTTCAAATTCTTTTAAAAAAGACAGCGGAACTGTTCTGGGACATCTATTCTTCTGTTTATGCTGTCTTTACAACCAGAAACCAAGGATTCCAAAATTAATCTTTCCCCTTTGTATCTGATGTTGTTGTAATGGCAGATGGGGTTATCCAGATCAAAACTATGTCCTGTGTTTAACGTGTGTTGGTACAGAAGGGATCTGGGGTCTTTTGAGCTGATATTGTATTTGTGTTCTTTGATTCGGTTTTCGATTTTTTGCCTGTTTCTCCTACATAAACGGATTCACAATCATTGCAGGCAACCGAATAGATCGCGTTGCTTTTATGTTGAACATCATGTTTAACTCCTGGTTTGGTAATGGAACAGTTTCCAAACAACTGTCTATTACAAAGATACCGCCAAACCATCATATATCCCGTTTAACTCCTACAGTCCAGTCTCTTACAAAATATCAGTTGTCAAAACCCTAACTAAGAGGCTCCATACCCATTGTTCCCTTCGAGCTTTAAAAGAAAAAGAAAAAGAGAATATTTACAATAATCTACGGACATTTGGATACCCACCAGACTTTATAAGAAAACATACATTCATCCCGTTCAAAAAGGCTACCCTTACAGTCAACAGAACCAGGGGTTTTATAGATTTCTCCCCTACCAATCAGCGAATAGTCCATGATTTGAGGAAATATGGAATTCAGTTCACCTATCGCAGCACAAGCACAATAGGACATATACTGAGGAACCCCATTACCAAACCAGGAGTTAAACATGATGTTCAACATAAAAGCAACGCGATCTATTCGGTTGCCTGCAATGATTGTGAATCCGTTTATGTAGGAGAAACAGGCAGAAAAATCGAAAACCGAATCAAAGAACACAAATACAATATCAGCTCAAAAGACCCCAGATCCCTTCTGTACCAACACACGTTAAACACAGGACATAGTTTTGATCTGGATAACCCCATCTGCCATTACAACAACATCAGATACAAAGGGGAAAGATTAATTTTGGAATCCTTGGTTTCTGGTTGTAAAGACAGCATAAACAGAAGAATAGATGTCCCAGAACAGTTCCGCTGTCTTTTTTAAAAGAATTTGAAGAACGAATTCTGCTATGTCCCCCCTTCCCCACTTAGTTTTAAACTTAATTTAGTTTTAAAGAAGTTTTTGCATATCTGATTATTTTTCAATTCTCTAATTTACCTTTTTAGCATATCTTTGAGCGAATATTTGTATATATTTTTTCTATTACCTCTATATATTAATAAGAATCTGATTTCGTTTTGTAAAAACGCCCGTTGAAGAACTAATTGTTCGAAAGCTAGCGTCCGTTATTTGTAATAATAAAAGATACTGATTGCGAGAGGTTTTTGTCTTTTGAATTTAATTTTATGCGCAAGTTTTTTTGATCTTAGAATGTTTTAAATAGTTAGTTGTCATCCAAATATAGATTTATACATTACAAGGTAATAAGACCAAATCTAAATAAATAGTGTGTGAAGTTTTGATAACAACCCAAGGTAATAAGACCAAATCCAAATAAAGGATACAGGATGAGCAGCGTTTGTTCTCCATGTTAGGAGCGGCTGCACATGGCGTCTTGTTACCAAATGTTGTTACCAAAAGTCACCTTATTTATTCATTTGGATTTGGTCTTGTCACCTTATGTCTTCTTAAAAGAAACTTTGGTTCCGTAGCTAGATGTTGTCCTTTAGAGAGAGAGGTTCTACTGTATGTGATTTTCAGTGAAGAATGTTTAAAAAAATATATATTTATAGGAAATTGTCATCATCATGTAGGACCATGGCCAAAAGCCCACCATAAACAGGATAGCCAGCTCCTTATATATGGAATATCATCTAAAAAAGGCAACTTTGGAAACCAGGAAAAAGTAATGAAAGTTTTACCAATGTGTGTATTATTCGTGAGAGGACACCTCTCTACAAAGGACAGTTTTCATTTACAAAATGACCATTTTTACTATTTAGCAACTCTCCGGTAAGAGGACACCTCTCTACAAAGGACAGTTTTCATTTACAAAATGACCATTTTTACTATTTAACAACTCTCCGGTAAGAGGACACCTCTCTACAAAGGACAGTTTTCATTTACAAAATGACCATTTTTACTCTTTAACAACTCTCCGGTAAGAGGACACCTCTCTCTAAAGGATCCTATTGCTCTGCAATTAAGTGTTGTCCTTTACAGGGAGGTTCTATTGTATTGTACTTTTCTGCATGGTTGTGCCTGTGTATAAACTTTGCAGAGAGTAGTAAAAGTTAAAACAGAAAAGCATAAATAATAAGAGAGATATAAAAAATGTTTATCTCTCCATTAAAGGAAGTAGGTTTTTATCTAAGATGGCAAAAGGAAAAAAAGGAGCACACATGGGAAGGAAGGGGGGTATATCTTGATGCATTGTGGGGCCGATGTATTGTTCCCTTGCCAAAATTTCCACCTTGGATCTTCTATTGTTCTATTGATACATCCATCTTGTTGTACCCAGCGGCCATTCTGGCATGTCTGCTTTAAACACAGTTAATTCTTGGTTTATTTTAAGGGGGAGATTGTAGATTTTTCTCTGTATTTAGTCTAGTGGGGTCATCTCTGTCTAGTCTTCTTCTTTCTTATCTCCACTCAATCATATTAGGGTATCTTGATGGTGTCTGTTTGACAACTATCATGATTGGGTGAAGTAGAATGCGTCTGCCTTTGTCATTAAGACTGGGAGCACTACTCAGTGGCAGGCCAACTTAGCTCCAAAAGAAATGGCTGCCTCTGACATGAGGAACAGACGCCATGTGCAGCCGCTCCTAACATGGAGTACAAACGCTGCTCATCCTGTATACCTGGATTAGGAGCCCTTACAAAACACAAGGAAGTTGTACCTTTCAGCATGTATATCAGTATTCAGACAATAACTCTGAAAGCTATTACAGTGATCTTTATTGAAGACACACAAGATAACCAAGCGTGAACAGCCTCTGTCTCCAAAAAAATAGATGACCGACGACATTTTCCACTTCCTTTTGTCTATAAGTGTGCATATTTTTATTTATATACAGGATAATCTCTTTAATTCACTTTTTTTTTCTTTCAAATCCCAAAAAAAGATATTTTAACATATAATTAACTTTAAATAAATCCAAAATACTGATCTCTTGGAATGGAAGATTATATATAAACTTAGGTTGACTTATAGAGAGAGATTTAGATCTGGGTACAACTTCTGCTTTCATCGGCAATGGCGTTAAACTGTAAGGGTGTTCTCAATATTGTTGTCTTACAAAGTAATAAGACAAATAGTGTGTGATATTTCAGTAACAAAAGTAATGAATGAAGAAAAATATCACAACATATTTTTAAATATTTAGATAGGGGAAGAGAATATATTTTTTTAGAACACTAAAATATTATTCTTAGAATTAGAAATGGGGGAAAAAAACCCTCTTTTTTTTTTAGATATCCAGTAGGCTCCAATGAGTGACTCATCTCATGATTGACCACCTCCCATGATAGCTACTCATCCCATGATCAACCACCTCTCATGAATAACATGGGATGAGTCACTCATGGGAGAGTATATGTAAAAATGAGTTACAAGAAACCTAATCCAATTAAATTGATAGTTTGTGAAGTTTCGCTAATAACGCTGCTACCGAAAAGTAACACTATTTATTTATTTGGATTAGGTCTTATTTTACGATGTACTAGAGCGCCATCTGTTATCAAATTATAAAACTATTTTAGAGGCGTAATATTCTTTTTAAAATAAAACAATTTCTACTGTCCTTACTGCGATGGAAAAATTAAAGGGAGGGCCTGGCTCATCAGTGGTGAACCCTCCCAGCGGTTTCGCCAGTTTAATCTACCATTAAACTGGCGAAACCGCTGGGAGGGTTCACCACTGATGAGCCAGGCCCTCCCTTTAATTTTTCCATCGCAGTAAGGACAGTAGAAATTGTTTTATTTTAAAAAGAATATTACGCCTCTAAAATAGGTCTTATTTTCTTGTAACTAATCTATATTCCAAATTGTGCTCTTTCATTTTGATAGACTTCAATGGATCTAAGAAGTTAATCTTCCTATTAGCTGAAGAAAATGAATTCAAAGTGAATTTCGATGTTGATGCCATCACTTGAAGATTCTATTTTTAAAGAATTTAGAATCTGAAGCTCACTTCTATTCATTTTATTATTTTGTCTGATGGTAATAACGCAGTTACCGAAACATCACACACTATTCATTTATTTGGTTTTATTACCTTTTATTTATAATTTATAATCCAAATTGTACATTTTCATTTTTGTCTCAATACAATATGGAAGATGGTCTGTGGTTACTGGGATAAAGGTTATGCAACTCAAAGTGAACCTTGCCAGAATGAAGGAAAGTTGCCAGCTCTCATTGTCTCTACTTATCTGCCATTTGGTTCTTTTTTTAAAGTAATTGAATTCTCTTGTAGGAAATGGTATATACTTATGTCCATAGTTCATCCAAAATACCCATTCCAAGAGTCTAACATCAGTATCACCATAAAAGGAAGATAAAAAAAATACAATATAACAGCGGTATGGTAGATTAAACTGGTGAAACTGTTGGGAGGATTCACCACTGATGAGCCAGGCCCTCCTATTAATTTTTCCATTGCAGTAAGGGCAATAGAAATTGTTTTAATTTCAAAAAGAATCTTACGCGTCTAAAATAGTTTCAAATTTTCATTCAGTAGTATACAGTCTCTCTATAGGACCTAGCTGCAAACTCTAAAGTGTCATTTAGATATAGGTGTCTTCTTACAGGAGAACTGCTATTTTTATATGTAAGCTAAAAAATGTTTATGAACATATTACATTTACTTATTACTGTAAAAAAAAACCTCTATAGCGAATCCCAATAGGACTGAATATAAGGTTCACTATATACATTACATAAAATGATTTTGGGAAGGCTGGTTAAACCGTTTGGTTTTCGACCACTAGGACCCGGGTTCGATTCCTGCATTGGACACTTTTTTCTGTTTAAAAAACAAAGCTCCAATGGCCCCCGATTTCTTGCAAAAGTCCAACCCCACCAGCGAGTGCAAGTAACCAAACGGGGCTCTGGCACATTTGTAAGTGCAAAGTTGAACTGCTTTTCACATGTGTAGACATGTGGTGCGCTTACAGTAAAAGCAGTCGCTAACTACCCACCATGATTATCATGGCCTGTGCCACGTGTACTAGGGATAAGCAAAAAAAAAAATGATTTTAGTTCTTTTATTTTATTGTCTGATGAGGGTGACAATGCTGTTGCTGAAATGTCACACACTATTAAATTATTTGGATTAGGTCTTATTACCTTGTAAATTAAACACAAAGTAATAAGATCCAAATCCAAATAAATGTGTGATATTCCGGTAACAGCAATATTACCATCATCAGACAAAAAAAACTGAATCAAAGATTCTTTTGTAAAAAGTACTTATGTCTGATGATGGTAACAATGCTGTTACCGAAACGTCACACTATTTATTTATTTGTATTTGGTTTTACTACCTTGTGTTTATAATCTATAATCCAAATTGTATACCTTAGATTTTAAGATGTTGGAAATTTGCGGTTGTGCTTCTTACCAACAAATATTTGATTTCCTATCTGATGAACTCTTTG